>CAUYQG010293475.1:0-11811 GCA_963574415.1 Tarsius wallacei | reverse complement strand
AATGCCAGCCAAGGTTGATGGCGCCCCTCATTCCCAGCACACCCTTTGGAGACACCCTGAGCCCTGGCTGCAGCATCTGTTCTGTGTGCAGAGCTGCGGCCATAGGCACTCATCCCCAGCAGTGGGAAGGTAGTGGGGAGGCCTACCTGCCCTCTGGTTGCCTGTGGGCAGCAACACCCGGCCCGTGGAGGCCTGGCCACGGCCATCCTTGATTTCAATGGTGAATGTGGTCTTCATACTGCCCCCTGGCTCGGCAGTGCCCACGGCCACGGGCAGCAGGGCACTGGGCTCCTCTGAGCAGGCCACGGGCCCCCCTGCTCCGTTTTCAAGGGGCCTGGCAGCCAAGCCCCGCCTCCTGAGGCCCTCCTCCTGGGTGCAGCTTCGAAGCTGAGCCAGGGGCTGAACTATTCCTCGTTGCTCCTTGCTGAACCGGGAGGAGGTGTCAGTGGGGCCCTGAGAGGTGGAGCCCTTGGAGGAGGAGGCAGGGGTGGTGCCGGCGAGGGAGGGGCCCAGGAGCCTTGCGGGGGTCGAGGGACCTAGGGCAACTCGGGGTGGGCCATCCTGGAGCCTGGCAGCCATAGGAGAATCAGATGTGAACTTGCGGACGCGGTCCCTCACAGAGCCAGCTCGCTGGAATGGGGAAGGTCCGCTGGCAGTGGGGGTGGATTCTAGAAGAAGGGACAGGAGGGCTGTCAGTGGCTGGGTGGGATAGAGACTTCCCAGAGCCTGCAGCGGAGGAGAATAGGCAGTACCTTGGTTCTGGGCTGGTTGGTGGGGGCTGAGCACCGACAGGGAGCGTTGGCAGGGCTGGGGTCCAGCCAGGTCTGGCATGTTGGGGGGGGTGGTGGCCATGTAGGGGAAGAGAAAGGAGAGTGCATGGCGGGGGGCCCACCTCTCATAACCCTCTCCTCCATACCTCCCTAGCCTCCTAATCACTTCCTATACCCAAACCTTCCCAGCTTCCCCATCTCCCATGGCTCTGGCCTCCCCATTTTGCTGCATCTCTCTTATGGGCACCCCCAACCGTGCGCTGACCCCAGGATGACTTGGACACTCCTGGGGGCTGGGTCCAGGCTTGGGCTGTAGGAAGGGTGCCCAGATCCTCCCTGCTGATGGGGATGGGGACAACCCCCCTGGCCAGGGCTGCCCAAGGCTCCAGCTGGGAGATGGGCTCACTCCCTTATTGGGGAGAAGAATGTGCCTAAGGCCTGTTGCCTTTCAAGGGCTGCAGGGAGGCCTCTGGCCATGGGGGGGGGGGGCTGGTGAGGGGCGGGGATACCTCAGGGGTGTGTTGAGGGGAGTGTCGGGGACTGCTTGGGCCTGAGAAGGCTGGAGCTGTCCAGGCATAAGAGCCCATTCTCCAGACAGGGAAAGAGAGGCTGGGGGAGGGGAAGGCAGATGCTGGTAACTACCCCTGCTGGGACCCTCACCTGCTCTCTTGGCGTCAGAGGGACCTCTAGTAAGGCCTTGGGCAGCAGAGGGCTCTGTGGGGTCAGGCAGGTGCTGCAGGGAGACATGGCATAGGTAGGGCCTGACTCTCAGTCCCAGTTCACCTTCCCCATATCCCCGCCCCTTATCCAGACTCACCTGTCCCTCGCTGCTGCAAGGGGCTGGAGACTCCTGGGGCTCAGGGCTGGTGGCCTTGGGTGGGCTGTGGGGTAGCTCAGGGCTGCCTGGAGCCTTGGCTGCAGGGCACTGGGCCTTGGCAGGCTCCAGTGGAGGCTCAGGAGAGGCAGTGGTGGGTGAACTGCTGGGTGAGGCAGGTGAGCTGGATGTGTCCCCAGGTGGGGCCCGTAGCAGGAGTGTCACTGTGGTCACATCCTGGCTGGTGCCCTCTGGGGTCAGGGTTGGCTTTAGGACCTCTGCCTGCTGCTCCTGTTCCTCTCGCTCTGGCACCTGAAAGTGACCCGGAGGATGCAACCAAGGCTCCTCAGGTCTCGAGTGCTACCCCCACCCACTGAAGGTCAGTCTGGCAGGTGGCCCAGGCAGGACATGCAAAGCAGAGGGGCTGGGCATGGCTTCCTGTAGGCACACCTGCATAAGCATTGGCACTGGCATGCTAAGGGCAGTCTCTGATCCCCACTTCTCTGTCTCTCTTGGCACTGCCTAGTCAAAGATGGTTCAGGGGACGGTGGGAGACCTACGGAGGAGAGAAGCCTTAACAGATCCTTGGAGCGGAGGTTCCTTACTCCTGGCCTCAGCCAGGTTAATCAGTGGGTAGGGGGTGGGATCTAGCGGCCTCTGCTGGCCACTCAGAGAACCTGCATGGCCTGACTTCTCACCCACACTCCCAGCTGGGGTGTGAAATGTAGGCCCTGGTAAGCCAAGGTATGCCAAGGTAAGGACATGGGCTGTCTGGAGGGCGAGGGGAAGCCTGGGGGTGAGTTTAAGCAGGGAAAGTACCAGGGCTGGATTTGCATTACTGGGAGATCCCTCTGGCTGCTGATTGGAGGTTGGATGGCAGGGGTGGGGGTGAAAGGTAGGAGTGGAGGTGGGGGAAGTGCCTATGTATCAGCAAGAATGGTAATGGAAAAGGGACAGAAACTTGAGAGCAGCGTAGGTAGATAGGCTGGTTTGTTATTGTTTTTGTTTTTGCTTTTTAGAGACAGGATCTTGCTCTGTTGCCCAGGCTGGCATGGCATGATCATAGCTCACTGCAACCTCCAACTTCTGGGCTCATGCAATTCTCCCACCTCAGCCTCTTACATAGCTGGGACTACAGGCATGCACCACCATGCCTGGCTAATTTTTAAAGTCTTTTTTTCTTGTGTAGCGATGAGATCTCGCTATGTTGCCCAGGCTGTCTCAAGTTCCTGGCCTCAAGCAATCCTGAACCTTCCAAACTGCTGGAATTACAGGCATGAGCTACCCCCACCCCCAGCAGACAGGCTGCTTTTGCAGGGGTGGCCTGGGCAGAGACAAGGTCTAGAGCGGAGGACATGCGGCCAGAGGTTGCCCAGAAGAGTGGGCAGAGGCCTGAGAGAGCCCCAGTGTTCCCCAAGCACAGGCTGGAGGAGCCCCTAACAGTCAAAAACCAGTCTAACAAAGACACACAGGAGCTTTGTGCTGCTAGCATCGTGGGCGTAGGACGCTGGGCCACCCTCCCACCCTCCCCACACTCCTTACCTCACACTGTTCCAGCCTGTGTGCTGCCCGCCCCTTGCTGTCCTCTCGTGAGACACTGTTGGGACGTCCGCTGCACAACCTCCCAGCCAAGGTGGCAGCTAGAAAGGAAGGACAAATGTCAGGTGAGTGGCCTGGAGGTGCTGTGGGCAGCTTACAACAGGACAGGGGTGGGGCCAGGACAGGCCACGTACCTTCAATCTCCTGAGCCCGTATACGGCGGATGGCGGCGCGGATCAGCTTGCGTTCCTCATACTCACCAGCACTTCGCAACTGCAGGTGAGAGGCAGGCCATAGATGTTGGGCTGTGGAGTCCAGGTCTTCACCTGCCCTGCCCCCATCCCCTGCCCTGGCCTGGGCCTCACCAGCACAGTCAACTCCTCCACATCACTCATGGACTCCAGCTGCCCTGCCAGTCGTGCCAGGGCAGCCCGCTGCTCGGCTTCCCGCTGCTGAGAGCTGCAGAGACAGCATGACTGTAACCACCATTGCCGTGGCCAGGTCGTGGAGGATGTGGGCTAAGGGTAGGGACCAGAACAGAGTAGCTGGAACCTTGGAACCTTGGCAGAAGGGCATGTAGCTGTGCACACCCTCTGACTGCACACTGGTACATGTATGCCCATGAACATGGCCACTAATACCATGTGCTTCATACATGCTGATCACACCAGCATGACCAGGATGCCACCATCAGCACACAATCCACGTCCACAAACATCCCTGTGTGTTCCAAAAGTATCTGCACACACAGTCAGCAGTCACATTTGTGCTCACACCTGCCTGTACACATGAGCTGAGTCTCTTACCCTCTCACCCACATGTCCAACCCCCACCACTCACTGCAGCCAGTTCTCCTTGTTGTCCTGCCGCTCAGCACGGAAGCGCTTAGATGCCAGGGCCTCCTCCTCGCGCTCCAGCTCCTGTCGCTGCAGCTCCCGGATGGCCGAGCGGATGCGCCGCCGCTCTGCCAGATCCACTGTGACCTCCAGCTGCAGTGCAGGCGGGGGCGAGGGGCAGGTCATTTTAGCTGCCAGGGTAGAGGGCTGGCACCAGCTGCCCACGGCTCTGCCTGGGGCACAATGCGTGGCCTGTGTCTACTCCCTCTTCTTTAAGCCCTTCACATGCCTGCCTGTCCACCCCGGGTCACAGGGGGAGACCTAGCTCACTGTGTCAGGGCTCCTGGGGAGCCCACTGTACACTGTGGTTCACAGAGCACTGACTATGAGTGGGCAGCCAGCAACCGCCCACCTGTACCAGGTGGCAAGCCAAGCTCTTCTTCCTGCAACACCACACCTGCCCTGCAGCGCCCTTCATCAACCCCTCCCCACCCTGAGAGCCAGGGAGCCACTGCAGGAAGAAGAGGGAGGCTACCCTGTGGGTCACTAATAGTGACCCTGGAGAAAGAAGGGTGATTTGTGCAGCTGGAGTCCACCTTATGACTAGGTAGACTCCCATGGTCTAGTCCCAAAGTACCACAGCCCTGCTGGGAGTTGGCTGCCTTATCCAAAGATGGAGAAACTGAGGCAGGGGCAGGAACTCGGGACTCCTAGCTTCCCGCCTGGCTAAGGGCTTTTTTTTCCCCCCTGCACTGTCCTGGCCCTGGCTATACATCGAAGGAGCCAGGGTCCAGAGTGGGAGGGTCAGTCCACCAGACAGATAAGGCAGCTGGCACTAGGAGCCACCCAGGGCCCTAAAGAGGGTGTCTCTGGGTGACAGGTGCTCCCACCAGCTTCTCAGCCCCTCTGTTCCTGGGAAACAGTAACCAGGTCTAGGAAATAGCACCTTCTTTGGGCCTCCCCTACAACTTCACCTCGTGGGGTCCACACCCCATGGATCCTCCATAGTTCAAGAAAGAGATGATTGGCCCAGGACCCCCAAGGAAGTTAATGGCAGAGATAAGCGTCCAGTGTGGGTCTGACAGCCAGATGGAAGCAAGTAAAGGCAGTGAGGTGGAGGCGAGAGGACTGCCTGAGTCCAGGGGTTTGAGACCAGCCAGGGCAACTTGGTGAGACCTCATCTCTACAATAAATAAAAAATTAGCTGGGCATGGTGGCATGCACCTGTAGTTCCAGCTATTTGAGAGGGTGAGCTGGAAGGATCACCTGAGCCTAGCAGGTTGAGACTGCGGTGGCTGTGAGTGTGCCACTGCACTCCAGCCTGGGCAACAGGGTGAGACTCCAACTCAAAAAAAAAAAAAGGCACAGTGATTTCTGGTGTTTCCACCCCCAAATCATTCAGGCATAGGTCAAGGAATCCTCTATCCCCTTCCTTTTTAGCCTCTCCCCTCCTCATCATTTCTTTCTGCTTAGTGGGGAAGCCAGGAGGCGGGGGTGGGAGTTGGAGAGGAGAGTTTTCAGCAGGGAGTGTGGGCTGGCTCAACTCAGTCATGAACCAACTTGTCCTAGTCTGAAGAGAGTGGACCAACCAGGTGTGGTGGCTCACCCCTGTAACCCCAACTACTCAGGAGGCTGAGGCAGGAGGATTGCTTGAGCCCATAGTTCAAGACAAGCCTGAGCAACATAGTGAGACCTTGCCTCAAAAGAGAGAGACCAACCTGGGCAATTTGGAGAGACCTCGTCGCTACAATAAATAAAAAAATTAGCTGGGTTTGGTGGCGTGCACCTGTAGTTCCAGCTACTTGGAAGGCTGAGGCTGAAGGATCGCCTAAGCCCAGCAGGTCGAGGAGGCAGTGGCTGTGAGCATGCCACTGCACTACAGCCTGGGCAACAGAGTGAGACTCTGACTCAAAAAAAAAAAAAAAAAAAAGATAGCCAGGCTCAGTGGCTCAGCCTGTAATCCTGTGCCTTGGGAGGCTGAGGTGAGGGGATTGCCTGAGCCTGCGGGTTCGAGACCCACCTGGGCAACTTGGCGAGACCTCATCTCTACAATAAATCAAAAAATTAGCTGGGTGTGGTAGCACGCGCCTGTAGTTCCAGCTCCTTGGAAGGCTGAGGCAGAAGGATCGCCAGAACCCAGCAGGTCGAGGCTGCGGTGGCTGGGAGCGGCCACTGCACTCCAGTCTGGGTGACAGAGTGAGACTCCAACTCAAAAAAAAAAAAAAGGAGAGAGCCTTGGGGCCAGAGCCCCTGAAGCTCAGGTGTCAGCCCCAATCCAGTCCGGGCTGGGTGGTCAGGGGCATATCCTTTAAATCCTTTGTCATGGTTTTCTCATTTGCTAGATGAGACAATGGCCCCCACCTCATACAGTGGGTGAGGATGGGGGCAGCGACCTCCTACACAGCTGCAGATGCAGTAAGCGTCACCTCCCTACTTGGCTCCAGTCAGGAGGAAGGATAGAGAGAAGAGGGCAAATGGAAAGGAAAGGATGCCCAGAGACACCAGTAACATTTACTGAGAACCTGTGTCAGACCCAGTGCTGAGCCCCCACTTGTCCTAACTCCACAAAAACCTTAAAATACTTTATTCCCATTTGACAGTTGAGAAAATTGAGGCTCAGGGTGGAGAAGTTACTTGTTCCTGGCTAAGTGACCTGAGCCAGGATTTGAACCCACGTCTCTCCCGCCCCAGACTGAAGACAGTTCTGCAACTGGAGTTTGTCATGGTAGGGACCTCAAAGACCCTGACACTGTGTTGCGAACTCCCCTAGCCTGGAATAGAGATGCCCTGAGGCCTAAGGGGACCTACTACTGCAAAGGGTGGGAAAATGAGGCTCACCTCTCCACTCCCCCAGTCCTGGCCTTGCCTCAAGCCCAGAGCCCCCTGTAGTACATTTGGAGTTTGGGGGCCTGAGGGGACAGCTGATCCAGCCCCTACTGTGCAGAAGGTAAAAAGGACCAGAAGTGCAATGACTAGCCTTTTGTCTCCTGAGTCCCAGAGATGGGGTCCTTGTCCCTGAAAAAAGCCTGATGTGGGAACTTGGCCGCCTCTACAATGCAAGCCCTGGGAGCTTCCGTGTACCCATCTAGAAAATGGGAACTTCCCTCTGATTCCCCTAAGCGGGTGGGGCAAGGCTGGGGACTGACAGCCTCGTTCTACCGGTCGCCCTCTGGCATGACCTTTCCCTTTGCGGGCCTGGAGGCAAAGGTTGGGCCACAGTGTCCCTGCTGTGTGTCCTGCTCCCGCCCTCTCAGGCCCCCGCTGCTGTGCAAGGAGGGGGCTGTGGGAGGGAGGGAGGGAAGGAAATACAAAGCGCCATTGTCCACCGAGGGGGAAGGGGAAGGGGTTGGGGCGGTTTCCGAAACTGCCCTGTGAAATTCTCCCGGGAGGAAAGAGGGTGCTTCCTCCTCCCGGGGGGGCTGGGCCTCTGGGTCTTGCTGCTGGAGACGTCTGGCAGGCCCTGACGTCCCTCTGGGCTTCAGTCTCCCCATCAGAACAAGGAAGGGGACTCTCCAGGCATCCTCTCGGTCTCAGCTCCCCTCGTTGCCCACGGGGAACCCGGCAGGGGGCGCTGAAGCCCGCAGGCTGGGAACCACCCGCCCTCGCAGGGCACCGCCCCTGCCAGTCCCGCCCGCCCGCGCTCGAGCTAGGCGCCCAGGGGGGAGCCAGACAGGAGGTCTCCGCCGCCGCCTGCTTTAATAGGCGTGTCCACAGGGTGGAAACCGAGGATCGCAGAACTCCGAGGGTCACCCTGACGATCGTCGGAGCCCCAACGCGAGCCCGGGACCCGGCTTGGCACGCGGCGTGCAAGTCCCCAGGCGCCCCCATTCCGCGCGGCCCCCCGCCCAGTCCTCAGGAATGTGCGGGAGCTGAGGCCGGAAGCCGCTGCCCGTATCCCCGAAGCCGCCAGACGCTGGGGCGCTGGGCGGGCGGAGCGGGCCCAGCTTTCCCTTATAAGGCCCGGCCCCGCGGGGAGGAGCCCGGCTCGGGACGCCCCCGTTCCTGCCACGAGGCCGGCGCGCGGGGCGGGACCCTCGGCAGGGCCGGGGCGCGGTAATGGCGGGCGCGTGGAGGTGGAGGCTCTCGTCTCGGGGTGGGAAAGACCGTGGGCTGCACTGCGGTCCCGAGACGGGGGAGGGGCGGGGGCCTGCGTTCTCTTCTGTCCTTTCCCAAAGAGGGAGGTGTAGGTTGGCCGACTTCAACCACCGCTCCAGCTTCTCTGAAACCTTTTTTCCAGCGCCTAAATCTATTGCATGAGAGTAGGGGGTGGCGGCTGGAGAGCCCTTCGCCTAAGTGTGGACCTCTAGAGATGGAGATGCACGGGGAATTGGCCAGGCTGTTCCTATGTTTGGAGTCCTCTGCTTCTACCATCCCCATCAGGAGTCGAACTTCCTGGGGGGTGGGCACTCTTGGAAACCCAGCCTCATCCTCCCCAGGCTGCACACACTCGACCGCGGCAGTGGCAGACTCCCATAGAGTCTAATGCACTGCTCTGAGGACACACAGGCCAAATGCCTTGGGAAGGTCATGGCATTAGCTGGGCACTGCCCAGTGCAGGCTGGCTCACTCCAGCCTCTGCCTCCAGGGGAATGGTATGGGTCACTTGTCTTCTAAGAAGTAAATATTTAATTTCCCCCATTGGACAAGGGTCAGGGGCCGGGGGATGGAGCTCTGGCCTCTCTCCTGGGTCAGCTGCTGCCTGGCCTTGCTGGTGGGCACATTCCTGCCCTGCTGTGTTGCCCTATAGCCTCTCTGTGCTTGGGGGTAATTAGGACACTCAGGAACAAACAGGGAAAAGGAGATGGAGTGGGCTCATTCTTCCTCCACCCCAAGATCTGGGTCCATGCGTCATTCTATCCCCATGCCAACCCTAGGACGTAGGTTTTTTGCTCACACACACCTCTCTCCCTCCCTCCGTTTTACATGTAAAGGAACTGAGACTCAGAATGGAAAGTGATAGGCTAGAAGTCACAGAACCCAAAAGGATCCACAAAGCCTGTCTCTATCTTATGGCCTTTACAAGCTTTGACTTTCCCAGGATTCTTGGTCCCCTCTGGGGTTTGGATCTTGGCGAAGCTTCTTCCTAGATGGGTGCCCTCGGGCAAGTTATTTCACCTCTCTGTTGCAGTGTCCTGGCTTTCAGAGGTGCTGTGACCATTCTGTGTGATGGTGCACCCAGCCAGCATGCCCCTGCCATGCCCTGGCATTACCAATCATTGCTGCTATCATTATTTTAGGGCCAGTTTCCAGGGTGGGCACTACCCAGGCTGTTGCTTGGGAGAGGCAGCTCCAGCCTCCCCACACCTGTGGCTGCACATGGGCGAGTCCCTAACAGTTACTGTTTAAACAGGTGGTGGCACTGGGGGGCTGGGAGGGACCAGGATCTAGCACCTGGCATGGACAGGCACATGCCACAGGGGCCTCTGCATCAGCCACATGGAACCAGCCAACTTTTGTTCCCTAAGCCCTCCTTCTGACCCCTCCCCCATCACCTCTATGTGTCAGCTGAGATGTAGCCTGGATTGGCCCTGCCTCTGTGACCTGGCTTGCCAGTCTGCCCCCATGGTGGGGTGATGGGGCCACTTACCAGTTTCCGAAGGGATCCCTCATCCAGCCCAGCTAAGGCCTCGTCTGCCATCTCACTGGCTCCTAGCTCTGTCCCCTTCTGGTGAGTGCACCTGTCGCCAGCTCAGGTGATTCTGCAGGGGACAGACATGAGTCAGGCCTGCTGGGGCGTCTAGAAATCACAGGCACTTGGACTCTGTGCCTTAGTTTCCCTCTCTAGCCCATTAGCATTCCTTGCTGGGAGTTGCCCTCTACTGTCTGGGAGTTGCCCTCTGCTGCAGGGTGGTTTGCTGGAAAACTCAACAAACCGTGTGAGGGTCCCTGTTTCCACCCTTGCCAACTCAGCCTCCAGTCTGCTGTGTGGCGTGGGCTGGGTTCTCATCCTGTCTAAGCCTCAAACAGGGAGGGTAGGAACCTGGATTGAGAAGCCAGAACCCAACGAGGCCCACCCAAGCTGCGCTCACCGCCACCAGGGGGTGCACGCCAGTCTCCACCGTTTCCTGCCCCACCCACCATCCCCAGGGTCTGCCCAGCCTCCACTCACTCCACAAGCTCAGCCCCTGGCTGTGGACTGAGCCCATATCCAAGTCCTTGCTGCCATCACCGCTCTCATTCTCCCAGGTATAAGAGGTACACTGTGTCTTCCAATTCTTGAAGCCAGCCCTCCACTGTCCTGACCTCATGAAGCCAGGTGTCCAGGCACCCAGCACCTCCTGCCAATTCACATACTTACAATTCAGTTCCCCAGTTGGAAGGGCCTTCAGAAGCTAACCCACCCAGCCTCCGGATTTCAAGCAAACGGAGGGATAGGAGAGGGCCAGGGATTTGCCATGGGGGAGGGAGGCACTCAAAGACTCAGAGGGCAGGGAGGGATTCAATCAAAATTTTGATCATCTTTGGCTTCTGAAGCCCCCTTCCAAGGTGCTTCTGGGACCCAGGACACTCCCTCTTGCCTCATCACTGCCCATCAAAATGGACCCCTAAATACTAGCCCAGCCTCCCAGTGCAGCTCTCTCCTTCCTCCTGTAGCCCCAGTGTCTTTTTAGGGCCCGTGGCCTGGCACACCATAGGTGCTTACTTAATATATGGTGACTGAAATAGCCCCAGGAGTGCCCCCTACCTCCTGTTGATTCATCCCTTAATCATCCCCTTCCTCCTCTCCAGAACAGTCACTTGGCAAGTCACCCCATCTAGTAAATGGGTTGGGGGGTGGGGGAGTGGCTATTAATCCACACAGTTGGGGTAGGTCAGACCATGTCTGTTCAAGTCTCTGCTTGCTTCTCCCATCCTGGTAGGCTCTGATGGATGTGAACTTCCCAACCTCTTGTTAGGGTCCCTGCCTTTTCTCTACCTATTTCGTCTACTAACTCTCTCAAGACTGTCGCTCAGTAGTCACCAGCTTTAGGTTCTGTGGACATGTCTTTTCTGCTGAGGAGCAGGGGTCCCTAATGCCTAATTTGGGGACTCTAAGAAGTCTCCACGTCCTCAGATTCCCGCCACTGACCCCCCCTCCAGTCCTGTGGCTCCCTGTCACACGGTCTGCGATCCGCGGACATTGGGGCGGGGAGGCACTCAGGGGTCTGTGAGAGCTTCCTCAGGGTAACTGCCCCACAGACTAGCGCCTCTGGGGGACGTGGAGCCTCTTGGAGGTGTCTTCCCCCACCGACTCAGAACTTTATCCCATAGCTTAAAGCTCCCATGGATAGGTGGGGACTTCTAGGTCTGGGAGTTCCAGAACCGCTGTCCAGATATCCGGGTTCCACCCCCAGACCCGCTGGGACAGACACCAGGATCCCCTGAGGTCCTCACACCCACCTCAGTCCAGTCCACCTGTCCGGCGCAGGTTTGAGTTAGCTTGTTCGGAACCCGACAGATAGATTAAAGACGGGCAGGCAGGAGGCGTCGCGACCTGGTGTCCCAGGTCGGTTCGGCAACCGTCCCCAGGACTCTGCGGAGAGACGCCCGTCCAGCCGCGCCAGCAGCCTCGCTGGCCCCGCCCCGCAGCTCCGCACCAGCCTATCTTCGATTGGGTACCTCCCACCCTCTTGCCCCATTGGGAAAATTCAATTTGACGGCCACGCCCCGAAGAAAGGCCCCGCCCCTCGCGGGCCTGAGGTGTTGGAGGCTGTGATCTTGGGGCGGCTGCTGCGGTGCCTTTGGTAGGTCGGATGAGCGTCGGCAAGGGGACGCAGGCTCTGTGTTAAAGTAAGAGGACGCCCCGAGCCGGCGGAAGAAGCCTGCGGTCGTACAAATCCTAGATCCTTCTGGACAGCCGCTCTCCGCCCTC
>CAUYQG010293474.1:0-15240 GCA_963574415.1 Tarsius wallacei | reverse complement strand
GAACTACAGGCACGCGCTACCACGCCCGGCTGATTTTTTTATTTATTGTAGAGATGAGGTCTCGCTTGCCCAGGCGGGTCTCAAACCCACGGGCTCAGGCAATCCACTCACCTCAGCCTCCCAAAGGCGCGGGATTACAGGTTGAGCCACCGAGCCCGGCGACAGTCATGTTTTTATTTACTAAAATATTAATGCTATTTTGCCATATATTAGACAACTATAGTATACTGTTATCTGTAATAATTTCAGTATTTTTTATTTTTTAATGTATGTCACAGAAGCAAACAAATTTCCTTGTCAATTGTCTTTTTTGTAATTAACTTATATTAGTCATTTTAAAACTTTAGTAAACTAAAGATAGATAAATTTTTATTATTGATTTATTTTCTATTTATTTTTACCTTGATACATCTTTTGATGTGCTTGTGATCATCCACATGCCTGAGCACCTCATCTTCAATAATAAAAGACTATCTTAGGACCCATGGGTATTCTTACACTATTCCGGGTATTCTTGGGCAAGGACTTCTGATGGCAATGCTAAAATAACTTGGAGATCCTACTGTTGGATGGAGTGAGTATTTCCAGAGCTGTATTTGAAAAGCTGATGGATTCATTAGACTGCAAACCCAACATGGAGTAAACCAAGTGTTAATTGTGTAGAACTAAATGAACTGAGAGATAATTAAAAATTTTGTTCGGAATATTATATGTTTAATTTTCAGTTCTTTTAGATATAAGAAATTCTCTTTCTCTTTTTTCTTAAGCTATATATAACTCAGAACAATTTTGTATACATGCTTTTGTCAATTGAAATGAATCATGTATGCTTTTTTCCCCTGTCTGATTTTTTCAGAATTCTGAATCTCTTCATACTTACATGGCAATGTAATTATTTGACTGTTGGATAAGAATCTGGCCTTCTTGTTAATAGAAGACAATTGAAAATATTGGCTATGCAACCAAGGCTTTGAGTAGAATGCAGAATGTCATATTTGAGAATGATAGTTGATTCAGGTATGGCTAGACACTTTTAAGGAAATAAATTTGACTTTAAAGAATTAATGCATATAAAGCCTTCTTGAGAAAACTGGCCTGGTACCTGACTCACAGAGTTTTCAACCTTAGAGATGAGTAAGAAAGTAATTTTTGGCGGGCTCAGGGACTTTAGGATATTTTTACTAAATCTGTAGTCATAAATTTAAAACACAATGTTTACAATTTTGCCAATTCATCCTTTACTAAAACACCTGACTGAGTCTTTCAAAAACTATCTGAAGATTCTTGAATTATATATATCTAATTAGGATGCTTCTATTACTAACTTCCTTAGTGTGTTGGATAAAGCTAATTTATTCAAAATTATTTTAAAGTGAGTCAGACACAGTCAAAATAACAGGTCCAAGGAATCTAATAAAGTTAACAGATGTCCCAAGTGCCAGAAAATTACTTTAGCAGGCATTGGGCATAGACTCAAATTATATAACAAATATAGTCTAATTTTTTCATTGGTTCAGTTTGATTTGGTTATAGTTAAGTTAACCATGTAGTATCCCCTAGAGAAAGAAACGGAGTCTATGTAACAGAAAGTCTGTTCAGGAATCTTTCTCACCATTAAATATTTTGTTTCTCAGACCTTGTTTGTACCGTCCACATTTATAGTTATTTTTAATCCTAAAATTAGTTAATGTGTTTAAAACTCCATATTTTTATAAAGTAATTTACTGTAAGTTATAAAGAAATTATAATGCAATGTTAACCTTCATCTTTCTCACTAGTAAAATGATTCTTTAAGAGTCTTAATAAGACTTTAATAATTTTTGGCAAAATTATAAACATTTGTTAGAAAAATAAAACAAAATGTCAGCCTGTCATAATTTGTGAATAATTAGTTTTCAAATTTGATTTTCTTTCTTATCTTTTTTGGCATCTAATTGACACTTTTATTGATTTGTGACCATTTAGTTTCTATATTCGCAAGTCATATGATTTCCGAATGTGTTATAGTTGTTATTATTGGGTCTATATGTAAATAATGATACCTCTGTTTATTAAGTGAAAATTAGTTTCTATGTCCATAATGTATTTTATTTCTGTGTATGTTGTTTTGTTTTTATGTTTCATTGCAAAAAATAAGGACAGAATATAATAGTTATCTTGAATATATAGATGTTTACTATTCTAGAGTGTGAGAATTGTTATGAAATTTTCCAACTGTTTCATACTAAGAACAACAATGCTACAATTGGTATCTGATAGGATTCATGTAGCCTATAATATGTGTCATGAACATTGCGTATTTCTATGTAAACATGATTAAAACAAATTTGTGAATACTTTAACATTTGGAATGGAGAAGCATTTTTTATCTGTGATCACATGTTGAACACCCAAAAAATGATAGCACTTGATAAAGCAAATATTTTTCAGTAGACTTTTTTTTTTCCTTTTTCTATATGCATTATCTATTGTCAGATGAGGAAGATCAGTATGCTTTGAAGGAGCTCATCGAAAAATGTCAAGGTACAAGGTAACAAATCAATGGCTTTTTAAATGATTGCTTTTTTTCTCTGAGGGAAAATATATTTTGGTTTGGAGACCTAACTTCATTATGCTCCAGTACATACTGAGTGAAAAACACTATTTCCGTCATTAATGTGTTTATAAAAGCTTTTTGTTGTCCCCACTGGAAAGTCAGTTGGTTGATTTTTTTTCTTATGATGTATTGTCTGGCAGTAAAAGCTAATGCACTCGGTAGCATAGGTAGACTTTCAAATTTTAACTAAATTTTTAAAGAGGAACACATCTAACTATATTATTAATTATTATAAACTTTATTACCATACATCAGACCAAAGTGGATATGAATTTATTTTTTAAACTAAGAGCACCAGTATCTCTTCATACATATTTCATGCTATTCAAGAACAGATTTCAGTGGTTCACTACAGTGATCACTATTTGTACTTTTCAAGCTCTGCTGAGCTTTCCCGTCTATTATTTAGTTTCCGTAAAGATATTTCTGAAAGAGTAAAAGAACAACTAATATTTGAGTTACTATTGCTACTACATTTCATCCTGTAATAAATAAACTCAAAGCTTTTTAACAAATTAATATTGGTTAATTATAAACACTCAAATATGTTTCTCAGTTATTTACAAATATATACCTTTTCAATGACTTTAAGATATTTCAGTGCACGTGTGTGTGTATATATATGGTTACACATATATATATGTATACAAGTTTTTGTGTATACTTTAAAAGCAATTTGTTAAATTTTTTAGAAACCTTATCAGCAATCCACAAAGATGGAAATTTTAAATGTATCAGATTCTTGTGTTTAATTGAGTAAAATATGTAACATGTTAAAGACTATATGACCTGTAACATACAATATTAAATACTACATCTTAAAGGAATTGTCTAATCTTTTTATTTTGTTTTATTTTATCTTATTAATTTTTTATTTTGAAGATGTGGGGTACAATTCAGGGTTAGGTATACAAATGTTCATTATGCAGGTACCCTGTTGTTGAGGTTTGCCCCCTACCCAGCAGTTTTCCCCCACTGCCAATCCTCCCCCAACCTCCTACTGTCTACTCTTAGTAGGTTTGAGATGTTGTGAGCCATGTTGCAATCTAGATTAACCCTTCCTCTTAATATGTACACACACACACACACACACACACACACACACACACACACACACACACACTTCTTTGTGACAAAGGTTCAAGACCAGAATATCTTAATCTCTAGTTGGGTGGGTTGGTCACCTGATTGGTATGGATGATTTTTCAACCTGTGAAGCCTTGGGAAAGGGAACAGTATGCACCTGCAGTGGAAGAAAATTGCAGGAAGTATGAAAACTCATGGTCTTTATTCATTGCAATAGGGAACTCCTTTCCTGTGATTAGTTTCCCTAAGGGTATTGTTGTTCTGTGATAGGCTACCATGCAGATTGGAAAACTCTAACTTGTTAATCATTGATATGATTAGTGCCTATGCTGACTCTACTACCTCCACCTCTTTTGCTGTGTTTTTATTGATGTGAAATTTAGAAAGTCACAATACATTTGAGCTGTAAGACGCCCTTCCCAGGGTATAGGCAGTCCTCCAGAGTTGAATTGAAAAGGTTCTGTGGCCAGAACGTGGACTCAAGTTAAAATTAATCTACCCTCATGCTCTACAGGTTAGGGGTAATTAGAGCTTAAAATATTCTCTTTCTTTTTTGCCCTTAATATCTCCTAAGCCTGTTACTTGATTTCCACACACTTTAACTAAGTGCAATTATGTCTGGAAAGAGAAGACTGCCTACTTTACATTTACCCAATTAGTTTGTCAGTTCTGTGACTGCTGAGGGTTGATCTAATGTGCCTTTTGTACCATTCCCTTCAATAAACAGATTTTAATTTACCATAGAACATTATTTTAATTGAGGTTTAGTTGACCCATTATCTTCTTGGCATACTCTTATGTTTTATTATAGATTTCCCTATACTACTCACATTAAGTTGTGTGTTATGATTCACATTAGTTTTATCATATTAATGGCTCAGACTTACCACTCATATTATTTTGGAAAGACCAAAGAATTTCTTGGATGGCAAACTAGAGACTATAAACCCACGAAAAACATCAAATAACTATGTATTTTCAGCTTAATTTTCATTACTACAGTTCATTTTTTAACTTTTCAATTTGAGCCAGATTTGTATCTTACATATTTTTCAGATACTTGAACCCAGATATGATTGCATATTCACATTTTTAGAATTGTAGATGAAATCACATGGATGATGAAAAGTTACATAATTTATTCTTTAGGAAATTTGACAATTTATGGATTTTTAATGATTGAAATATATAAATAATGAATGAGGGAATCATCTTTGCAGTCATCTTTCTTTTTATCTTAAAGAAATTACAAAAATTAATGAATATTCAAAAATATCCTATAAATGAGTCAGCTCTTTTACTCATTTAAGACTCATTCAAGAACTTCTCACATTTGCTTATACAAAATCTTACTTCTTATCTTTTATGGAGATAGAAATTCACATGAAAAGAGCCATCTGTATCTAGCAAATATTCTAGGTAATATCAATACATCTTATCATTGTATTATCATTTTATCTTCACTAAAGTTGTTGAGCTATAGATTCTACAAGTCAAGAATTGACAATAAAATTTTTTTTGACTTAATTTCTTAGATGCTAAATACAGTGTTCAATGTCACATAGAAACTGGTAAAAGTAGAATTTTGTCCAAGTTTAAGAAACAAATAAATTATAATAAAATAAGGTATATACATTTTACATCACAATTAAACTATAAGCTAAAATTTTTGATAGTGCGATCTCATCAAATGTTTCCTTTGTGTCATACCAGGAATGAGCAAAGTATTAGACTTCAAATAAAGCCTCAAATTATTGATACCTCAAATAAGGGATAAATGAGCTCCATGGAAACAAGGACATATTTTGTTCCAAATGCATAAAACAAGACCTAGTGTATAGTAAGTACATGATAAATATTTATTTCAAGAATGAGTGGGGCCTAATATCTTTTTAAAAAATTTTTTCCTCTTTATTTTATTTTAAAGATGTGGGGTACAGGTCAGGATTGGGTATGTTCATGTCCTACATAATATTTTTTTTATGTATATTTTATTTTAAAGATGTGGAGTACAATTCAGGCTTAGGTATACAAGTAGACATCACACAGGTATTTAGCCTTTGCTTCTGGAATTTCTATCCCATTCCATTGGTCTATATGCCTCTTCTTGTACCAATACCAGGCTATTTTGATTATTGTAGTCTTACAGTAAAGCTTAAAGTCTGGAGGTGTGATATGTCCCACTTTGTTCCTCTTGCTAAGAATTGTTTTGGCTATTCATGGTCATTTATGTTTCCATATGAATTTCTGTATTGTCATTTCTAGGTCTGAGAAGAATGATGTTGGTGATTTCATGGGTATTGTGCTGAATCTGTAGATGGCCTTTGGTAGTAGGATGGACATCTTAACAATGTTGAATTTTCCTATCCATGAGCATGGAATATTTGTCCATTTGTTTGTCTTCTTGGATTTCTTTGAGCAGCATTTTGTGTAGTTTTCATTGTAAAGGTCTTTCACTTCTTTGGTTAGGAAGATGCCAAAGTATTTTTTTTAAGGCTATTGTGAATAGGATTGTGCTTTTTATTTGGTTCTCTCCTGTTTGTTGTTGATATATAAGAACGCAACTGCCTTTTGCATATTTATTTTTTACCCCAAAACTTTGCCAAAGTCCTTTATCAGTGCAAGGAGGTTTTTGACAGATTCTCTTGTATTTTTGAGGTACAGGATTATATCATCAGCAAAGAGGGATAACTTAGCTTCTCCTTTTCTCATTTGGATATCCCTGATTTCCTTCTCTTGTCTAATTGCTAGGACTTCCAACACAATGTTGAACAGGTGGGGTGAAAGTGGGCAGACTTGTCTTGTTCCAGTTTTCAGGGGAAACACTACCAGTTTCTGTCCATTCAGCAATATGCTGGCTTTTGAGGTATGTTCCTTTTATTTTGAGGTACGTTCCTTCTATACCTAGGTATTCAAGGTTTTTTATCAAGAAGAGATGCTAAAGTTTATCAAAGGCTTTTTCTGAATCTAATTATATAATCATGTGGTTCTTTCTGTTTACATCTGTTGATGTATTTAATTAAATTTATGATCTTGTGGATGTTGAACCAGCCCTGCGTCCTGGGGATGAAGACTACTTGGTCATGGTGGATGATTTTTGAGATGTATTGTTAGATCTAATTTGCTAGAATCTTGTGAAGAATTTTTGCATCTATGTTCATTAGGGATATTGGGCTGTAGTACTTTTTGTTGGATTGTTAACCAGTTTGGGTATCATTGTGATGTTAGCTTTGTAAAATGATTTGAGGAGAATTTCATCTTTCTCAGTTGCCTGAAATATTTTAATAGGATTAGTATCAGCTGCTCCTTGTATGTTTTGTAGAGTTTTGCTGGAAAGCTTCTGATTCAGGGCTTTTTATTTATTTATTTATTTTTGTAGGTAGTTTTCTTATGATGGAGTCAATTTCCTGGATTGTTATTGGTTTATTTAGTGTCTCAATATCTTCTTGCTTCAACCTTGTGACATCAGAAAGTCCTCCATTTCATTTAGGTTATCAAATTTGTTTCCATACAGGTGTGCATAGTAGTCTCTGATAATCTTTTGTGTTTCTTCAGGGTCAGTTGTGATTTGATCTTTTGTGATTTCTGATTGTGTTTATTTGGGCTTTTTCTCTCTTTTTCTTGGTCAATCTGGCCAGGGGGTCTATCAAACTTGTTAATTCTTTCAAAGAACCAGCTTTTTTTTTGTTGATGTTTTCTATGATATTTTCATCCTCTGTGTCCTGTATTTGGGCTTTTACTTGTTGATCTGAATTATCCTGCTAAAGTTAAGGTTTTTATGGTATTTCCACCTTCCTTAGGTGATTTGTTAGGTTTTTTAACTTGAGATCTTTCCATTTTCGCGAGGTGTGTTCCTAGGGATATAAATTCCCCTCTTAGAACTGTGTTTTCATGGCATCACAGAGGCGTTGGTACAATGTTTCTTCATTTTCATTTATTTCCAGGAATCTTTTAATTTCTGTTTTGATTTCTGTGTTGACCCAGTAATCATTCAGCATCATGCAGTTTAATGTCCATGTATTTGTGGGTTTGAGGGGAATTTTTTTGATGTTGATATTTATTTTTATTCTACTGTGGCCTGAGAAGATGCATAGCAGTATTCAATTTTATTTGTTCATACTTGATTTATGGTCGAGGATGTGATCAATCTTGGAGTATATTCCATGTGGTGATGAGTAGAATGCATATTCTGTTTGCTGGGTGAAGTGTTCTGCAGTTATCTATTAAGATCATTTGGTCAGGCGTCCAGTTGAGGTTCTGGATCTCTTGAGTGAGGTGTAGTTTCTAAGGAGTCAAAATAGGAAACAGGACTTTAAGTTTTTAATTGACTTATCCAAGGATAAGATTAAAATAGCAAATACTACATATACTGAAGAGTTTTAGATTTTTTTTCACATGTTTAATCTCATTTAATCCTCACAAACTATATAAGAGCATTTCACAGGGGGGAATATTCAATTTCAGAGAAGTGAGTTTCCTGGTCTCTTGTATTTAATTATCTGTACCCAACATATTCTTGCTTGTAAAAATATCACTGTTTTCAACTTTGTTGATGTCAAAAGTGTGAATATCTTATTATTTTAAATATACGGTTGATGTTTTTATATATATCAAAAATAGGTTGAACTATATGGACAATTTCTTTTTTGCATTTGAATATATTGAATCATCTCTGAACTTTTAAAACGTGGATTTTATTGATGAACATTAAAAACATGAGCATTGATCAGTGTGCATACATGTAGTTACCATGAATGATTTCCTAGTTGTACATTTTTTAATTTAAATTTTTAATTTTCTTAATTTAATTTTTTAACAACCTCAAAATAATGTGTTGTTTCTTTTCCAATCATTACAAAAGTTTCATGCCCAATCACATAAGTGACACTAAAGTACATATATACATACATATATACGTATGTTAGTCTTTATATGAACATATATAGTTTGTATATGTGAATATATGCATATATGCCTGTCTATATGAATATATTCATATCTATTTGTATATACATGTACACATATAAAAGGTATATATTTATATAAAGCTAATATATATATAAAGTATAAAGTTCATATGTGTGTGTTTATAAGTATAGCTAACACTTTAATATCCAACAATAAGTTTGTGGTTCTTTTTTTTTTTTTTTTTGAGTTGGAGTCTCACTCTGTTGCCCAGACTGGAGTGCAGTGGCCGCTTCCGGCCACCGCAGCCTCGACCTGCTGGGCTCCGGCGAACCTTCCGCCTCAGCCTTCCAAGTAGCTGGAACTACAGGCGCGCGCTACCATGCCCGGCTAATTTTTTGATTTATTGTAGAGATGAGGTCTTGCTTGCCCAGGTGGGTCTCGAACCTGCGGGCTCAGGCAATCCACTCACCTCAGCCTCCCAAAGGCACGGGATTACAGGCTGAGCCACCGAGCCCAGCGTATGGTTCTTAAGTGTTTAAATTTAGCTATAAATGTGTTAATAATGTTGTTACCTATGATATTTCTCCCATCTTTAGTTTAATAAAATAACCTTGAAAGTTTAAACTAAAAAATTATTAACCCTTCAATAGTAAGAAAGAATGATTCATTAATCTGAAGATACCATAATAAATCCTGGATTATTACACTGAAGAGACATGGTGTTATTATACTTAAGACCAATGCATCTGTGTCAGACAGACAAGAATTCAAATTCTTCCTTTTTTCTCCTAATATCTGTGAGTACATGGAAAAGTCCCTTGATATGTTTAAGTATCAGTTTATTCCCTAACGTAAAACTGATCCATGGATTTTTGTCATATAAGTTAAAGTTATAGATATGTTTTTGATTTGCAATTGAAGCAGAAAGTCTAGATTTGTTTCTTAAACAGGGTGATTTTGGAATTAGATATGCTTTGGTTGATTTGTTTCTCACTCCTCTTGTCTCATCATCAATTCATTTCACCTCAGCTACATATTCACCCTTCAATGCCTGCTCTGCAATCATGCATGGAGTTGTTTTAAGCATTTCTGCTTTAAAGTGAGCACAATGTTTCACAGAGAGAGGAACTGGAGAGACATTGCAAGAAGAAAGAGCCTTCTTCTGCAGTTTCCTGCTGCTATATGATTGGTACACAGTATGATGTGAGGGTGTTCAATGGTACCCCGCCACGTGCTGGCTTAGAATAATGATCACCTTTGCGTGACTCTCTCAACCTTTACATTGGTAGTTTAGGTCTCCTGTTCATAGTGGAGAGCAGGACTGACTACATGGTGGCTGTCCTAGAAGCTTATCTCCTGATGTTTTTCAGTGTAGACACTGCGATCTTCAGACTGTCCACTGCAGAGGCACAGCAACTTCCTCTCTAGCCACTGACAGCAGGTCACCTGCACTCCAAATTGTTGCTTACTGTTTGCTCTGTGACTCTAGAGCAGTTCTGGCCTAGGTAACCCACTGACCTTCTCTACCATTCAGTGAACTGCAAAAAGACCCTCACAATTGAGATCTAAACCAAAATCTTTGGGAGGTAACCACCATTTCAAGTTTGTATTTTTCTGGATATTCTCCTTATCTCTAGGGTAACTTTTAGAGTTATCTTTACATCTAGTTATTCTATCAAGATTTATTACTTCTTCATATTAAAATTGTTCTTTTAAATCACTGCATGGATTCTGTTTCCTGATTCGAACCAGACTAATAAAATTGTTTTCCATATTTATCCACTTTTGCAGCCATTTACTATTCTGGTTTTATTGTCTACTTCATAAGACACTAAGGAATGAGACACAGTATCATTTATCTTTGTCTTTATCTTTCTTTTTATTATTACATAAGTTCGTATAATTTTGATAATTATTTTGACCATTAACACTATCAATAAAAGCAATGTTACACTTGCTTCCAATTCTATACATAGCTGAAAAGCATTTAGAATTGATAATTCAGTGGTGCAGATCAACACATGCTGAGTGCTCAAAAAAAAAATTGACTTTCTAAAGCCAAATTGTCAACCTTTTGTTTTCCATTTCTGATTATGAATTTTCTCACAATGTAACTTTCTTTACTTTGACCTTGAAAAATCTTTTTTTTTTTGAGCACTCAGCATGTGTTGATCTCACACAAATACTGATTTATTTCATCTTTAATATATAAAATATAATACTGATTTACATAATTATTGCTCAAGGTGTTCTCTTTAAACTAGGCTAGAGTCTGCTAAATTATATTCTCATGTTCATAGTAGTTGTCATTATTTTAATAAACTCTATCAAAATTCTGAAAAGCAAGACAAATTAGTGTTTTTTCTATGGTATATAAAGCCCAGGGGTTCCAGTGCATTAAAATGGGAATCAGTAGCTAATCAGTAACATATAGCATTAACAGCAGATAGTTTGAAATATAGTAAATACTGTGAACAGATGTTCTCTAAAATAAATAAAAAGGAAAGAGATGTAAAACAAAGGTACATTTTAGGGAACAAAGTCCTGCCCAGGTTCTCAATCAGGTCCATTTACCCAAATAATTGAATTTCACTTAGTTCTGATTAGTCAGTGCAGCTGAGTTTTGATTGATCAGCAGAGCCCTGATTAACCAGGGCAGGTAAACTCTGATTGGTTGGTTTTCAAGTCACAATCTATAAGTCTTTGTCAGACATTTGTTTGCTTGCTTGTTTGTTTGTTTTTCAAAAGGCAGTTGTGGGGATTCTGGCACAGTTTATCTTGACATGGCAACAGGAACTGGTGTGACTTGATTGTAGATGGAGGTTCTGTGATTCTTTTACAACATCTTTCTGACACAGAGTATGTGACTGCTTTCTCACCCAGCCAGGACTACATGGCTCAGTTTTAACTTTCAGCACCACAATAACCCAAGGAGAGTCCATTTTATCTGTCAGCAGAAAGCATGCTTTTAACATACTCAGCAAATAATAGCTGCTGATACTATTAAAAAGTTAGAAGAGGCCATTTTCTTTTCTGGCTTATACATTTTAATCTCACATTCTACTTATAGTTCCTGTTTGATTTTTATCCAAAATTGAGAAAGGGAGTTTTTATAAATAAAATCAAATGAAACGAAAGACTTAAAATTAAAAATATAATTAAATAATGTAGTCAATTTATATTACTGCTGTAATAAGTTGCTGTAAGCCTAATGGCTTAAAACAACACTCATTTATTATTTTACTGTTCTGTAAGAAGTCGAATGTGGGATTCACTGGGCTAACAAGATGTTGGCAAGGTCACATTCTCTCTGGTGACTAATGAGATCCGTACCCTTGCAATTTACAGGATCTAGAGTCTACATTTTTTGAGTTGTCATCCCTTCGTCCTTCTTCAAAGCCAGCAATAGTAAATTGAGTCCTCTTATACTCTCATCTTTTCTGCTTCTTCTATCTCATCTCTCTAACACAGCTGGAATGGAGTCTTCACTTTTAAGGGCTCATGTGATTTGACTGGAGCTATCTGGACAATTCAGGATAATCTCCATATCTCAAATTCACTACAGTCTGCCCTCCATATCTGCAGGTCTCACATCCTTGGATTCAACCAACCTTCGATAGAAACCATGCATACGGAGGATTGACTGTACTATGCCATTCTATATAAGGTACTTGAGCATCCATGGATTTTGGTATCCAAGATAGGTCCTGGAATGAATCTCCTTTAATCACACCTGCACATTCATAGCTTCTGGGGTTAGGACAGGGATGTCTTTGGGGGTCATTCCTCTACCCACCACAAAAACACTTTTTCTGTTTTTTAAATAGTGTCTTTAAACATTGAAAATTTCAGTTGAGTTTGAATTTTATACTACGTTTAGTGTTATCCCAGACTCCATTTCGGTATATTTTTTTTCTTGAATAAATTAACTGTTTAATTTTTACTGGTCTATTATTTTGTAATAGCAAAATATCAATAAAACAATTTTCAGCGCAAAGTTTCTGGCCATTTTTTCTTTCATGCTCAATTCCATTTCTTAAAATACTCTCCCTCACTATTTCTCACATTAATTCAGTAACAAAGCCAGTTCCCTGGGTTTTTGTCTGCTTCTATTTTGTTCTTCAGTTAACTATCCCCCCATTTTGCTACTGTATGTATCTTCTTAAAATCAAAGTATTATCATGCTATTTTTCAGTATAAATCTCATCATTGTTGTATTGGTCCAAATGAAAAACTCATATTCATTAATATGACAAACAAAAACCTTCAAGGTCTTACCAAAACTTGCCATCTGATTCATCTAGAAACTCATTAATCTATTCCTGCCCTTTTCATTTGTCTCAACATGCATCACCATGTTTTCAGTACTTCTCTGGCTTTTAAATCAACCTTCCTTCCTTCCTTCCTCCTTTCTCTTCCCTTTCTTTCTCTTCCTTCCTTCTTTCTTTCCATAGATTTGTGCCTGCCTACCACCTACCCAGCTGGCCAATTTTACTCACTCACCCACATGAAGTTCAAATATGTTTTTGGTACAGTGTATCCCATTAATTTTAACAGACTTCACTACTCTCTTTTTCTCTAATTCTATAATAGTTGTTCATATTTTATTGCATTATCAAATTCACATTGCAATTATCTGTTTAACTATCTTCTCTCTTAGAATGTGTGATTACTTTAATCAGAGACATTTTCTGTAGTAATTTGTGTCTTCTCTCTTTTTGCTTGTTTAATATATGATATTGAATAATTAACTATAATAGACTGAGAATTCACATAGAAATGTATAACACATATAAATATATTTAACAAGTGGTATACAGAGAGATTATATGTTACCTAGGGGCAAGCCTTCAGCTTTCTCCTTTAGAAGCTATTTTGAATTTAAGCCGTTCTAAGTGTAGAACAACAGCAGAACAGTAAAAAAAAAGAAAATTATGGGAATTACTATTATTGTTATAAAAGCAGGTATACCTTTTGCCTTGAAATGAATAAATACCATTGCTTATATGTGTTTCTAACTCAAGACTAAGTTCTGAAAGTCAAATAAGTATATGTTACTTTTGTCTCTATAGAAAAATAAATGCTAGCCGGGCGCAGTGGCTCAAATTTGTATTCCCGGCACTTTCGGAGGCTGAGGTGAGAGGATTGCCTGAATCCAGGGGTTCCAGACCAGCCTGGGCAACTTGATGAAAACTCGTCTTTACAATAAAACAAAAAATTAGCTGGGCGTGGTGGCATCATCAAGTAGCTACAGCTACTTGAAAGGCTGAGGAGGAAGTGTGTCTAGAGCCCAGCAGGTCTAGGCTGCAGTAGTCATGAGCATGCCACTGCAACTCCAGCCTGGGCAACAGAGTGAGACTCAGACTCAAAAAAATAAAAAAAAGTTGGGAAGCAAAGTGAAGTTTAAAAAAAAAGGTGCTTTGTATATAATATGTGTTTTAAAGTCAGTTAAATGTTGTGAAGGAATTTTGTTTTACCAATATAGCCATCAAATTGATTTCAATGACTTCACTATGTATTACATATTTTAAGTTATTGGAGGCTGGGCTCTGTGGCTCAGCCTGCAATCCCAGCACTTTGGGAAGTCGCGGTGAGAGGACTGCCTGAGCCGGTGGGTTTGAGACCTGCCTGAGCAACTTGATGGGACTTCATCTCTACGATAGATCAAAAACTAGCCGGGTATGGTAGTGCATGCCTGTAGTTCCAGTTACTTGGAAGGCTGAGACAGTAGGATCGCCGGAGTCCAGCAGGTCGAGGCTGAGGTGACCAGGAGCGCGCCGCTGAACTCCAGTCTGGGTGACAGAGTGAGACTCTAACTAAAAAAATAAAAATAAAAATAAAAATAAATAAAGTTATTGGAAATGATTGCTAATTACTAATCTGAGTGTCACAGATAATTAACATCCATGCACTAAAAGAGCAACCTGAGGATAAATTTAGTGCCTTTCATACACAGAAACATGATTCTCAAGCAAATGAAATGATTCCAAAGTTGATAATAAAGTTCTTTTTCACTTTGTGAAAGTGGATAAGTTAATGTGGATAAATGTGACTATGCCTTTTCACATAATGAAGGAGATATGGTAAATAGATTAATCATAAAATCTCATATATTGTAATTACTCTGAGTATAAATGAGATCAGAGATGTTGCTTAAAGCTGTGTAGATGTAAAACTATTGGATTACAGAGCAGGAAAGAAAACTGGTGTAGGAATATAAAGATGTAGGGTTTAAGGTTTATTTCTCACCTGACTATTAGACAGCTGTGCTAGCAGTCTTGGACAAGTAATCAAAACTTTCTGGGTAAAATATGAATGTTGGAACAAATAATCTTTTTTTTTTGAGTTGGCGTCTCACTCCGTCGCCCAGACTGGAGTGCGGTGGCCGCTCCCGGCCACCGCAGCCTAGACCTGCTGGGCTCCGGCGATTCTTCCGCCTCAGCCTTCCGAGTAGCCGGAACTACAGGCGCGCGCTACCACGCCCGGCTAATTTTTTTTTTGACTTATTGTATTGTAGAGATGAGGTTTCGCCTGCCCAGGTGGGTCTCGAACCCGTGGCCTCAGGCAATCCACTCACCTCAGCCTCCCAAGGTGCGGGATTACAGGCTGAGCTACCGAGCCCGACTGGAACAAATAATCTTTAATTTACC
>CAUYQG010293469.1:0-10196 GCA_963574415.1 Tarsius wallacei | reverse complement strand
TCTACAATAAATGAAAAAATCAGCCGGGCGTGGTAGCATGCGCCTGTAATTCCGGCTTCTCCGAAGGCTGAGGCGGAAGGATCGCCGGAGCCCAGCAGGTCGAGGCTGCGGTGGCCGGGAGTGGCCGCTGCACTCCAGTCTGGGTGACAGAGTGAGACTCCAACTCAAAAAAAAAAAAAAAGTTTTCTGCTTAGGTAGTGACACATGGATGATCTCAGCTTCTTCCTGTTTAATTTAATTATAGATGTTAGTTACCATTGATTTTTTCCAATTCCAATTGATACTAGATAAAATTAATTTATACTATCCTTCTATGTATACTGGTGAGGACTGAACTGCTAGTGGACCCATTACCCAAGTATTGAACATTGTAACTGATAGGTAAAATCCTTGTACCCATGACATTCAAGAAGGAAGAATATTTTTCTAATGGCATGCCTCTCGGTTTCCATTTCTGCATGAATTAGTTAAATTTATATATGATGCCTCTAAACCACACATGCTATCCTTGTTTGGCACCGTGAGGCCACCAGTGTATAAATTTGCTTCTTTCTTTGATATCCAAAAAATTAATAACCTTCCCAAACAAGCATCATGTAAGCTATTTTAGGGTGTTGCATAACTTATTATAGTACTTTTGAAAAATAAATACGAATACAAATAAATCTAAAATTGAACATGAAAATTTCTAAAATAAGAATTAATAGATTAAATTTAATAAATTAATAGAGTAAATAGATTACATCTCTATACCTTCACATAACTCTGCAGTAAAGAAACTCATTTACTAGATCCTAGCAAACACTAATCTACTTTCTGCCACTAAAGAGTAAATTAGTTATTTTTAGATTTTTATATAATATAATGTTACATATTTAATATAAGTTTAATCATATGGTATGTGCTTTCCTGCTTGGTTTCACAGCACAATCTTTTTGACATTCATATGTATTTTGTAAGTGTTCATCTATATTGTGCATTTATATTTTACAAGTTTATTCAATTTGACTGCTGAATAGTGTTCTATTTTATGAATATGTCATTGTTTACATGTTCTTTAGTTGATGGAAAATGGGGGCGTTTTCTGTTTTCAACTATCAGGTTAATATTTTTTCTGAACATTTATGTACAAGTCTTTGTGCAGACATTTATTTTATTTTGCTTGGATAAATTCCTAGGATTGAAATAGTAGCTCTGTGGTTACCATTATAAGAAATTGTCATACTGTTTCCAATGGTGGTTTTCTTCTAGAATACTCATAGTTTTAATTTTTATGTTTATTTATATGATCAATTTCAAGTCAATTAAAGAATATTCTGTGAGATCAGAAGTAAATTTTATCCATTTTTCAAGTGCATGTACAATTATTCCATTATTTTATTTTGAAAAGACTATTTTTTGGTCCTTTAAATTACTTGAATATCTTTGCCAAAATCAGCTGTCTACATCTGCTTCTATTTCTTTACTCTACTTAGTGCCATTGTATCTTGATAAGTCTTACTAGAGGCTTATTAATTTTACTAATTTTTTTCAAAGACCCAACTTTTAATTGTATTCATGTGATTGAGTTTTTCTATTTCTTAAATAATTGATTTTTATTATATTTATGTATTTACTCCTAATTATTTTGATTTAATTTGCAAATATTTTCCTAATTTTTAATTAATTTAATTTTATGCATGAGGTACATGTGCAAGTTTGTTACATGGGTATATTGCATATTGGTGGGGATTGGGCTACTATTGTACCCATTACCTAGATATTGAACATTGGAACCAACAGATAATTTTTCAACCCCCACCTCCTCCCACCTTTCCTTCTTTTGGGCTCCACAGTGTCCGTTATTTTCACTTTATGTTCATGTGTACCCATTGTTTATCTCTCACTTATAAGTGAGAACATTTGATATGTATCTAAAAAGCAATATCTGCAGACCCATGAGCCAGGCTGCCTTTATTTGATCTCCATTCTTTCACTTAATACTTTACTAAACTTAGCCCAGTTACTCAGTCTTTCTATGCCTTGGTTTCTCATCTGTTTAGTGGGGCTAATGATGATACAACTTCATAGAATAGTGACAAGGATTAAATGAATTAATACAAGCAAAGCGATCAGAATAGTATGTGGCAGAGAGTGAGCCTACAAAAATAAGGTTCAAAATTAAACTTTTCAACTTTTCCCTTTTTAAAAAAAAAACCCAAAACAGTATGATAGGGACTTTACATTCTATGAAGAAAAAAAAAAATACAGCAGGATTTGCAAACAGGGTAATCTATTGAGAATGCTCTTTTTGATAGGCTTATCAGGGAAGGCCTTTCTGCTAAAGTAACCATTTACCAGGGATAGAAAAAAGTGATGGTGTGAACTATGCTGATTTCTGCTAGAGATGTTTTTTCATGTAAACAGTAAGTGAAAAAATGGAAATTATAGCCAGGTTATATATGTATTCTAGAAACATGAAGGAAGACAGGGCATATAAGACAGCATAAATCATTGGAAGGAGGACAAGAAGATATGTAAGGTTAGGAATGTAGTAGTGATTAAATCTTATAGAGATTAACAGACAATTATGAGAACATTGCCCTTTTATTCTAATTTTAAAAAATCAATTGAATGGTTTTCAATAGAGTTTTGTTGTGAAGATCAAGTAAATAAGATACTTCCAAGGATAGTGAAGGATCAACTTTGACCAATGTTGCTGATAGAGCCATTAAGATGTGCTCTAAGATTTGAGAATGGTAATATCAGTGCAGTGTTGGGATAAAAGTAATAACAAATTAGGTTCAAGAAATGTTATAAAAATCAAAAGTTGAGGCAGAAAATATAGAAAATACTTTCAAAGAGTTTTGCTCTAATATGAAACAGGAAAAATGGAGTGGTCATTCGAAGAATATGTGAATACAAGAAAAAGTTTTATTTTAAATACACAAAATAAGTATATATCTTGGTTTTGATAGTGATAGAAATGATTCAGAAAAGAGCAAAATTGTGAGTTTGTGGGAGAGAAGACATAATTTCATGAGGGAGTAAGCAGAAAAGGATAGAATTCTGTGTACAAGTAGAGGAGTTTATCTTAATTTACTTGTAAGAAAAAGGGGGAAAGAAATGAGTACATTTCAGTGCAGTTGTTGATAAGCTGAAGTGCCTGGGTGGGTGAGAGAAAAATGTACAAATTCTCTCCTGAATGTTTCTGGTGGTTAAATAAAGAATAAAGATTATCAGCTGATGTTCATAAAAAAAGATATGGAGCTGTAGGTTTGAGGAAAAAGAGGAGGTATGGCAGAGTCATCAAGGAGAGTGGCTGGAGGGCTAACAAGGGAACCCAAATGTGATTCTTTTTCAGCACTAAGGATTTGCTTAATGCTTGTCTTCATGATTTAGTGTGAAAAAAAATCAACGTGTATTTCTTATTTTCTCTAGCTAAATTCAGTATCTTGGCTGTTGGTGTGTTGGTGCAGAATTTAATTCAAATAGGGTTGAGTTTATTGGGCATATATGACAAAGAGAAGTAGATGAAAAGAATTGACAGTACACACACACACACACACATATATATATATAGTGCTAATTTTTTGCTAAAATATAATATTAGGCAATGGAGTATAAGTGAGAAATAAGACCATGAATGTATGGGAATAAAAAAATATGCTAGTAAATCATTCAATGAGAAATAGTAGGGTAGGAAATAAACCGCAGTTGGGTAACTGAATGAAATGGATTAAAATTTTAAGATGTGTGGTCAGGTGCTAAATTTAAGATTGTGGAAGGATTATAGGTCTAGGACATGACCCTTGATATAGTGACTGAGATAAGGTTTAAAATAAGATCATTTAAGGTGGCAAAGTCAAAGAACAAGTAAAATCTTTTATATCAATATGAAATCCATAAGATGTGTGACAAATAGTGACGACAAGAAATAAAACAGTTTTGTAACATTTGTAGAAGTGCCACGGAGGCCAGAGAAAGAACTGGATGCTATAGAATTCCAAAAGAATAAATAGTAAATATTGTTGTTTCTTTTTCTTTTTCTTTTCTTTTCTTTCTTTCTTTCTTTTTTTTTTTTTTTTTTTTTTTTTTGAGAAGGATAGGAAAAGAAGCAAGGTCTGACATTAAAGTAGCAATGTAAACCGTAAGAAGCACAGTTAACCTGCTTTGAAAAGTACTTGAAATATGGGAGAAAGGAGAAAGACAAACTGAATATACAACAAAAGAAGGAGTACTCACAGAGGTTAACCAGGATTTAGTCAAAGCCCCAAGTGAAATTAGGCTCATCACTAATTTTATATTAATAGGAAGAGAGTACAGTTGGAAGCCTTCATCTCATAGTCTAAATATTTTTAATGTTAAAATCAAGCTCACAAACTGTTAAATAAATCATACTATATCCTTCTAATTTGACAAATACATTTTATTTTGATAGACTATGACAAATATTTTACCATAACCAAAAGTTAATAAAATATCAAAAATGATGGAACTTAATTATAATTCTATGTGTTTGTGCTCTGTTGATGGGACAGAAATATTATGAGTAATAAAATGAAGATGCTCATCACTCTTGCATTATTACTGTGTATTTAATTTATTAAATTTATTTTCCTCATTGTAGCAAATCATTACTTACACTGTTATAAAAGGCTTTTTACACAAGTTCTGTACCTATTAACAAGAATGATTGAACTAATACACCTTCATAAAAATGCAAACTGGCAATGTAGAGCTTCAAAAATATTTCATGTGTCTCTAAAACATTTTTCTAAAATATTCAGAATTATTAAAATTGAAGACAAAAATAGCTAATAAATCAAAATAACAAATCAAGATCATTGTTTAAAGTACAGATATTTTTATTTTAAAATTAATTTAACTGTATGGAATATTTTGTATAAAATAACATCTCTAGCAGCCATCATCTAGTTACCAATGGAGAGAGTGAGAATCATGCCTTACAGGTGTTAAATCTGTACTCACATGCATATATCTTACATGTAATATGAAACACTTAATATTGTGAAGAAATTTTTATCCCTGAATAATTAGAAATCCTGTACTATCTTGCAAATGATGTATTAATTTGTGACTACCTTTATAGCTGTGTTTGGAACAAAAATAAAAATTAGAAAATGGGTGTTGAACACTACTTGGAAATAATATTTCCTTATGAAAGAATCAATTGCATTCTTGCTGACGGGCAATCTGAAAGTTAATTAATCTGTCATTTTACCTACCTAAGCATTTCTGCAATTCAAATTCTCCTTGCACTTCATGACAGCATCCATAGTCAAGATTCCCAGAGGCCACATCCGCAAAACTCTGTAGCATTAAGATGAAGTTGCAATTTGTTTCTAAGAAGTAAGACAAGAAACATGAAGAAGACTTTCCCTGGAGCCTGATTCACGTGATTCAGGAGAACAAACGTTTAGAGTTAGAGGAGAGCGAACATTTAGAGTTAGAGGACACACTCTCACAGTACCTAGCTCTGGATATGGTTCATGGTTCTTTCATAGCTATGTGTACCTGAGTGGAGGCACATTCAATGTGGGTTGTTTCTTATATGAAAAGCATTTTTTTTTTAAATGTCTCACTCTGGTAGGACAAACTTTAAAATATAGGCACCCACTGCATTCAATGGATCAGCTCCACTTCAGACAATGGATGTGGGAAGTATTGTGAAGGGTCACGTTGACAAAAACCCTAAATTGTCTGAATGCTCTCGTAGTAGTTCCCCAGTGCCAGCTTAGAAAACAAAAGAAGAATCTGGAAGCAGGTAGAGATCTGTGGACTTTCTTTGTAGTTCCTCTAATGAGAGTGTGAAGATCAGAAAAAGGACACTACTAGGCAGAATATTCAGCATTCCATAGGTAATTTTAATTTGCATTGGATTACTGTAATTTTATTTTCTCTTTAGATATTTTTATTTATTTGTTTGTTTGTTTATTTATTTATTTATTTATTTGAGTCGGAGTCTCACTCTGTCACCCAGGCTGGAGTGCAGTGGCACACACATGGCTATCACAGCCGTGACCTGCTGGGCTCAGGTGATCCTTTCACCTCAGCCTTCCAAGTAGCTGGAACTACAGGTGTGTGCCATCACACCCAGCTAATTTTTTTTATTTATTGTAGAGACAAGGTCTTGTCAAGTTGCCCGGGCTAGTCTCAAACCCTTGCACTCAGGCAATCTTCTTGCCTACACCTCCCAACCTGAGTCACTGCACCCAGCCTAATATTTTAAAATTTTTATTGCCTTTTTGTTGCTAACAGTGATGTTAGCTACATAAAATAAATAGTCATTATCTTGTTTACTATAGTTTGTAATAAGCTGAGTAAAATTGGAATTACATATCCCCCGAAAGTTCAAAAGAACTTTCAGTGAAACACAGTGCTTTAAAAATTTTCATTTTAATAAACAACATGATAATATTCTAAAGTTTACCAAGTAAAAGCTTTCTAATGCTAAATTTTCTTGGTAGTAAGTTGGTGAGGATTGTGTTATTGAGCCTCTATTTTACAGCATTCTGGATCCCAACAAAAACTGGTAATTGCCATACATAATTTTACTATATAATTATAATTTATTATATTTTTAAATTGAATATATCCAAAAGACATTTTCATTTATGATAAGAACCATAAATATCTGCAGACACTTTAGGAATCAAAAATTACTTTACCTTTCATTGTAAACTTGCTAAAATTTTAGATATAGAAATTCTCCGTTACATATATGTATATACCAGGTGCCAAAAAAAAAAAGCATACATATTTTAAGAGATGCTCGCTGTAATCAGAAGTGTCTGGATGTTGATGATAACCATGTTGAGCACCTCTTGCAACTGCAGAAGTCAAACATAACTTGTGTTGTCATTGGTATATCTTATTACAATTTTAGTATAGTTTTTTCCTTTCTTAAAATGCATACATTTTTTGGCACCCTCTGTGTGTGTGTATATATATTCCTTTGATGATTTTTAATGCTTCTTTTAAAATTTTTTAAGGGAAATAAAGACTATTTTATTTCAATTTTATTTAAGATTATATAGGCAGAAAGTTTAAATATAGACTATATCTTTCTTCAGTTAAAAGAAAATGTATATTTACTGTTGTTCAGTTAGAAAAGGCAATTAGCACCTGTCTAATGATAAGCTATACTGTTTACCTTTAGATCCTCATAATAGAGCATGCCGGTAAGGAAGTCTGCCTACTGAGGAACATAGAATTATTTTGAAAAGTTTGTTAAGAGTTGATTGATTACGTGACCTAAGGATTTAATCCAGCCATAAATAAACAAAATAAAAGTAAATGTATATCTGCTTGTCTTCAATTCTGAAAATTAAATTTGATCTACAATTAAATTAATGTGTCCCTGAGAAAACCTTGTCTTAGCTTCCTAAAAAGTAATTCTGAGGAAAAGATTCAATAGCTCCAGAGTTCATTATTGTTATAATGAAGGAGGCAAGAACAGTTTTCATTACCTTTATTGTTGCACCTGGATTCTAAAGGGAATGTGAATTATTTTTTGCATAATTATAATTCAAAATCATATCAAAATATTAAAAGCATTTAGCCTTTTACTCTTAATTGAATTCTAACACAATAACATCAAGACAATGGAAAAAGCAAGAGGCCAGAAAGGGGAAAGAGAGTAGTTGACAATTTGCATACAATAACTTGATCCTTAGTAAGGTGACGTAGAGGAGATGATGCAACTACAGGATGCAACCAACTATGTAAATCCACTCATTCATTCATTCATTCATTCAAGTCTTATATACGGAACATCTACTGTGTGCCAACTATTAGGCGTGTAATGATGAGCAAAGAAGAAACCAAAACAAAATACAATGACCAACAAAAAAAAAAAGAAGGAATGCTCTGATGAAGATTATAGGACTATCTAGAATGTAACAAAGATTTTCCGAATAAATGTAAAATTGCAAGTGTTACAAGTGAAAGGTACTGTTTGAGAGATTAGAGTACAGTCAATTTAACCTTGTGGAAAGATCTTCCCCAAGGAATTAAATTATTAATTCCTAACATTATATGTATCAGAAATTCTTCTAGTTCTCAGAATGAATTATCTTACATAATCCTTATAAGGATTGTTGTATGGAATATGAGCTATATGCTTTCATTATCCTTGTTTTACCTTTGAAAGATTGAAATGCAGAGAGATTAAATAACTTGCTTTAGGTAGTGCAACTGTTAAGTGATAGAGCCAGGAGTGGGATCCATGCAGTCTGGTGCCAGAGCCTATAATTTTAATGTCTATAATCCACTGCCTCCCACTGAGTTTCTAGCTATATTATCAAGAAGAGTTTATTAGGCAAGCTTCATCAGGTTGATTAAATGCAACAGTCATCAAGGAAATAGTAAAGATAGTACAGGAGAGAAGAATAATTATAATAATTGTAACTCAAATATGCAACAACTTCCTGAATCAGGAGAGGCAGAGTAAAGAGAAAAAGAAAAAAAAAATGTGTAACTAGCCTGGAATCTAGTTTATGAAAATAATATATAGTTTTCATCTAACAGTTTGCATTGGAAATCACATAAACTCTATTCACAGAATGAAGATAAATAGTTATTAGAAGTAACACCTGTCTATGACAGAAGACTTGGTGTCTACTCTCAATCTTGCTATTTAAAGCAAAATGACCTTAAGCAAGTTGTATATCTTTAAACTTTAGGGTTTTTAAAAAAAACTGTATAACAGTAATTGAATTACCCTTCCTGGAATCAAAGGTACACAATCTTTTCCCCAAATGATTCTGAAATTGAATTTGTTTCAAAGTTAACATGTGTACTTATGTTGTTTCTGTTTTGTAAAAACTATTGCTAAATCAATGCTAAATCTTAAATAATATGTTCATTCATTGATTTAACAAATATTTATTAAGTCTTACTAAAGATACTAAACAAATGCAGTGAACAAAACTTTTAAAAGGCACAGTTTTAAGCTTACATTCTCTAGGAGGAGAAAGAAAATTAGGTAAACAAGGCATAGTGGCTCATGCCTGTAATCCCAGAATTTTAGAGGCAGAGGCAAAAGGATTACCTGAGTCCAGGAGTTCAAGATCAGCCTGGGCAACATGGGGAGACTTCGTCTCCACAACAAATCAAAAAATTAGCAGGGTGTGGTGGCACTGGCCTGTAATTCCAGCTACTTGGAAGGCTGAGGCAGAAGGATCATCTGAACCTAGCAAGTCGAGGCTGTGGTGGCCACGAGCATGCCACTGCATCCCAACCTGTGTGACAATGAGATTCCGGCTAAAAAAAAAAAAAATTAACAAACAGGCCAAAATATTTATAAATATAATGCAAGTAAATAATTGAATATAAAACATATAGAAGCCATTCACAAATGGATAACGCTAGTGTAGATGGAAATCAAACACCTCTGTCTCCAGTATTACTAGAGGAATGTAATTTAATAAAGGAGTATAAAAATATTTGTAAGAAAACTATAAATTATAGTATAAGTATTCTTTGCTTAAATGATTCAGTTGCTGAATTCAATAAACTAAAGAATATATTGTGTATTAATTCATACATTCTACGTTATTTTTTCTAAATATATATCATAGTTATAAAATAAAAATATTTAATAAGCTACTGCACTATAGTGAAGTTACTATGGTAGAAAGCTAATTAAGATTGCAAATTCTGTTATAAGTTTTATTTATTTCTTAAGCAAAACCATGCCAATATTTTTGTGTAAGCTCATTTTTCTACAATCGTTAGAATTTTTTAGACATAGTTGTACTTCTAGTCTTTGCTATTTTCTTCCTTTACTGCCAATTCATCACTTTATTCTGTTAAATGGATCAAATTTATTATCAGTCAAACACAGGCTCTCAGTAATCTTTAATATGTGCAACATTTTTCAGTATTTATAGTAACCACTTTATTAAAAAATATATATTTTCCAACATTGCTTCTCAAATTTCCCTTCATTTATTTTCAGAAGTCCTTGTTTTTCTTTTTTCTATTTTTTTTTGAGTTGGATCCTCACTCTATCGCCCAGGCTAGAGTGCCATGGCACGCTCACAGCCACCCCAGTGTCGACTTACTGGGCTCCGGCAAACCTTCTGCCTCGCCTTCCAATCAGCCAGAACTACAGGCATGCGCCACCACACTTGGCTAATTTTTTGATTTATTGTAGAGACAAGGTCTCACCAAGTTGCCTGGGCTGGTCT
>CAUYQG010293462.1:0-14881 GCA_963574415.1 Tarsius wallacei | reverse complement strand
AAAAGTTCCAAAATTGCTTTGATGGGTGGACTAGGCACTGACCTCAGTGCATAGCTTCCCAAGGGGAGTCACTTCGAGGGTGATATTCAGCAATGAGGTATGTAGCACTTTTTCTTGGGTGAGTTCGTGAACTTAATTGTCAGAACTCACATATCTTCTATTTTTAAATAAAGGCATTTTTATTCTGAACATTTTAATAGGAAATTAGGAACAAAAGCTGATCAGTAGTAGAAAATTTTAAGGGTACCACTTTTTGCTTCACAACTTCCAGAACACGAGATTTTTTAAAAAGAAAATCACTTAACATCTTTGAATCTCAGTTTTCTCACGTATAAAACAGAGATGAAACTAATGTTTCACAGTGTTGCCATGGTGACAACATAATAAAGGGCATGTGAAATGTCTTTATATGGGCACATCAAAATCTGAAACATTGATCAAATCTTAGTTCTAGCAATTATTCTTCAGTACCCTACAGTATTTTAACTGATTGGACACAGTCTGTGAGCTGACATGCAAGGGTTAATGTTCTTAATTAGCTTGTCGTAGGGTGGGCTGCCATCTCACTAATGAAGGGCTGCTAAATTGATGTGGGAAAAAAGCTAGAAACTATTAAATAATAATTTCCACTTGTAAAACAAGTGGCTTAATTTCACCATGGAAATAAAAATACCATTTTAGATAATTTAATAATTTTCCCCATGGAAAACATATTTCATATGACTGACAAAAGATATAAAGAAGAAATAGTTCCTTTTATTTTAAAATTTTATTTATTTTTACTTTTTTTCTAACGGTGTCAGCATCAACCCTTTCTTTCTTCCTTCCTTCCTTCCTTCCTTCCTTCCTTCCTTCCTTTCTTCTTTCTTTCTTTCTTTCTTTCTTTCTTTCTTTCTTTCTTTCTTTCTTTCTTTCTTTCTTACTTCCTGTAAAGACAGGGTCTTGCTATGTGTTGAGCGGGTTGGTCTCAAACTCCTGGCCTCAAGCAATCCTCCTGCCTCAGCCTCCCAAAGTACTAGGATTACAGGCTAGAGCCATTACACCCAGCCCAAAAAATAGTTCTTAAGAGTATCTCAGATTTACTATGCCTACTTCCTAGGATAAGGAGCAGAAAAATTGGACATGATTTGTGCCTGGAAGTGAGGTATAGAATTTTATGAACCAGAGAAGGAAAGAGGATTTTCCTAACTTGCTGAAGTACTGGGGGTATTTGTAACAGATCATTAATTTTGATTACCTCTGGGCGATGAGATTTGGGAGTAATTTTCATCTTCTACTTTTCAACATGTCCTAATTTCCTACAGTGCGTATGCATTTTTTCTTTTGTAATAATAGTTATTCACACTATTCAGCCTTTTAAAAAAAAATGAGGGGGAGACACTTCTTATCAACAAGGGTGTCTGAACGAAGCATATTTGTATACTTAACTCTTAACTGTACCCCACAATATCATAATAAAAAAATTGAATATAAAAAAAAATGAAATCCTGTCATTTTCGACAACATGGATGGATGACCCTTGAGGATATTATGTTAAGTGAAATACGCCAGGCACAGAAAGGCAAATACCACATAATGTCACTCATATGTGGACTCTGAAGATGACAAACCAGCGAGGTGTGGTGGCTCAAGTCTGTAATCCCAGCACTTTGGGAGGTCAAGGCAAGACGATTGCCTGAGCCCGCGGGTTCGAGACCAGTCTGGGCAACATGGTGAGATCTCGTCTCTACAATAAATCAAAAAATTAGCTAGGCATGGTAGCATGCACCTGTAGTTCCAGCTACTTGGAAGGCTGAGGCTAAAGGATCATCGGAGTCCAGCAGATAAATGCTGGGGTGGCCGAGAGCGTGCCTCTGCACTCCGGCCTAGGCGACGGAGTGACACCCCAACTCAAAAAAAAGAAAAAAAAAGATGACAAACTAATGGAAGCAGAGAGTTGAATGGTGGTTGCCAGAGGGTGGAGAGATCAGGGGATTTGGAGAGATGTTGGTCAAAGGATACAAATATATCAGGAGGAAAAAGTATAGGTGGCCATAGTTCACAGCAATGTATTGTATTTTTAAAAATTGCTAAGAGAGTAGCTTCTAAGTGTTCTCACCAGGAAAATGATATGTGAAGTAAAGCATATGTAAATTTGTTTGATTTAGGCATTCCACAGTGGATACATATTTTGAAAACAACATGTTGCCTGCAATAAATATATACAATTTTTATTTATCAATTAAACAATTCTTTAAGAATATAAAAGTTATTTAAATGCCAGGGTCAATATTCAAAGCAAAGGGTAGGTTACATTACCTCATTAAAACAAAACAAAAACTGAGAAGTACTTGTTTACTTAGTTTGTCTGGCCAAAACAAGTTCGTGTTTCTTCACCAATTATTTAGCATGTTCATTATACTTCAGATTTCCGAGAAAAACCACCCATAAAAGTGAAACAATTCCTATAATAAATGGATGAAATTCTATTTCTGCTTTGTTTACCTTTGAAAGCTGTGATAGAAATGTCATCAATCTCAGCTATAAAATCTTAGTTTTTTTTCTCTTTCATATAACTACTAATGTTAAAAGAAAGGTTGCCTGTGGTCACACACTGAAGTAAAGACCAACATTTTTTTTTCTTTCAACATCCAGGTTCAAATGAACCTTCACTAAACACATGTTGAAAGTAGATAGTCAATTCAGCTTTGCCCCTTGGTTTCTGGAAGTATTTTATACAATTGGGAAACCCAAGGTGAGACACAGGTGTTCTAGGATGGAACCTTGGGCCCTGCTGCTCAGGTGTGGTCCACTGATGAGGGCCTCAGCATCCCCTGGGAGCTTGGCCTCCCCTGCTGAAGCTGAATTTGCCTTTTGACCAGATCTCCAGGTGATTTGTGCACACATTCACCTTTGAGAACCCCTGATTTAGTGAACACCGGCTAATTTTGAACTGCCCTGCCTGGTGGTATTGGCTGGGAGACCCAGCTGTCCTGGAGGCATTGCTGAGGTGTGGCGCTGGGTCATTGGTGAGCACTGTCAATCTCAGCTTCCTGCTCGCTGATTCATCTCAGGGCTGCGTTCAAAAAACTGTTAAAGAAACTTGTAATTTTTTAAATAACAGAATAATAGGAAGCAACCTAAAGTTAAACAATAAAGGACTAGAGAAATGATGGCGCATCCCACAGCTGCAAAATAACTATTAAAAACCATGTAACAGAAGAAAGCACTGGCATGCAGCAATGTTCACATTCTATTTCTGAGCGAACAAAACTGGCTATAAGACATGGAAGGATTCCATTTTCGTTTTTAAAGTGCATATATATGTGTGTATATATATGTGTGTATGTTCTAGTTTCTCTTCAGAATGAATAAATCTTTCACCTTTTAAAATGCATATATACACACGAGGGGGGAAAAAAAGCCTGCAAGGACGTGCATCGATGTGTTGACAGTGATTACAGATCTGGAGTGCTTTCTGCATTTTGTCTTGATTGTGCTTTTCACATTTTCTGCATTAACCATATGTTTCTTTGGTACATAGTGAAAAAAAAAGTTAGTGATAGCAAAAAAAAGTGATCAAGACACAGCCCTGTATTTCTAGCCATCAATAAAATTTTTTTCAGCTAGAAACTCATTGCTACTAACTCTGATTCCATTCTAGTCAATATTCGATAATGACACGAACTTTCTTTTGTGTTGGAGCAGTGGTTTCCCATCCTGACTGCACGCTACTAGCGCGTGGGAAGCTTCAACCAACCAGGCAAAGAGCAGCACAGAAACAATGGATGGTTCTCCTGCAAAAATAAATCCGGAGCACTGGGATATTTAAAAAAGCTTTCCAGAGTTGAGAACTGATGCTCATTATGGATGGAAGGATATTCATAGTTAGTTTATTTTTGAAAAATTATTAGTACAATATCTGTCTTAATTACTAAAGGAAAAAATGTTTCTCACAACACTGCTGACACCAAATGTGTGGGGTTTTTTCCCTAACACTAACGAATTTTCCAACTCTGACAGCAACTTTGTATCCTATCATGTAATTCAATTCTGATACTTACTATATGGAGTTAGCATAGACCCCTAGCATAGACCCCTAGCTTATGTGCCCAGTCCTACAGAACCGACCCCCCCCACACACACTTCAGATGCCAATTGCAAGTAGTGGGACCTGGGTTACCCACACTTCTGTCCGACTTGGTTACAAATCAGGTTCCCAGGACCTCCTCTTCAGGCTCAATGCTTGGCTTTCACAGCTCACAGAGCTCAGGGAAACGCTTCACTTACTATTTTCGGCTTATTATAAAGGATACTGTAAAAAATACAAATGAACAGCCAGGGGAAGAGGTACGTAAGGCGAGGTCTGGAAGGATCCTTGAGCACAGGAACTGTTTGTATAGAGTTTGGGGTGCACCGCCCTCCTGGCATATGGATGTACTATATTCACCCAGGAGCTCTCTGAACCCGTCATATATGGGATTTTATGGAGGTTTCACTACGCAGACACGAATGGTGACATCATTGACCATTGGTAACTGAACTCAGTTGCCAGCTCCCGTCCCTCTCCAGAGGCCTGGTGGGGGGGCTGAAAGTTCCAACCCTCTAATCACATAGTGGGTTCCTCTGGCAACCAGCCCCCTCCTCTAAGAGTCACCTCATGGTAAACCCAAGTGCCGTTCAAAGGGGTATTTTATGAATAACTTTCATCCCCATCGCTTGGAAAATTGCAAGGGTTTTAGAAGCTCTGTGCCAGAGAATGGGGTTAAAACAAGTATATGTTCCTCATTATATCACAATATCACAGTGACAAAGCCCTATGAGTATGTATCTTGTTTGTTTATTTGAGTTGGAGTCTCACTCTGTCGCCCAGGCTGGGATGCAGTGACACTCTCACGGTTACTGCAGCCTCGACCTCCTGGGCTCAGGGATCCTTCTGCTTCAACCTTCCAAGTAGCTGGAACTACAGGTACATGCCACTACATCCGGCTAATTTTTTGATTTATTGTAGAGACGAGGTCTTGCCACGTTGCCCAGGCTGGTCTTAAATTTCTGGGCTCAGGCAATCTTGTCTCTGCCCACAAAGTGCTGGAGTTATAGGCGTGAGCCACTACGCCCAGTTGTATTTTGTTGTGTTTTTTTTGAGTTGGAGTCTCACTCTGTCGCCCAGACTGGAGTGCAGTGGCCGCTCCAGGCCACCGCAGCCTCGACCTGCTGGGCTCTGGCGATCTTTCCGCCTCAGCCTTCCTGTATTTTGGTTTGTCTATTAAAGTACGGTTTTTAAAGTCCTCTTCCCACTGTTTATTCAGCGATCTTCAACAAATATTGATTAAGCATCTAGACTATCTCATTTGGGTCTCACAGTAACCCGAGAGGTCAGTAGGAGTGATATTATTAAGCCTATTTTACAGAGGAGAGACCTCCTAGATCCCACAATTCTTAAAAGGCTCAAAGCTGTGTTCCTGGGCTCCAAAGCCACTGTTATGTAGTCTCCAGTGTTTCACATTCATGTTCAGTTTAGAGAAGGCATTTTTTTTTCTAGGTCGTGGTTCTTCCTCTTTATATATGTAGGTGTACTTAGAGTGTTTACATCTGAGAGATGTGAGAGTCTACCTTTACACTGAAAATTTGTCAGCATCAGCTCAGAAATTTCTGAAGACCACCATCTAATTAGATGGTGGGGTGCTTACATTCTCAAAGGTTCAGAGCTTCCACATCCAGCACTGGAAGACAGTAAGCCAGAGCCTTGATGTGATGTTTCTCAGCTAACTCTGGATTTTAGCAATAATGGTCTACCAGAAGAGACAGCTGGAACCAGTGGTAATTTACCTGCTGCCAAATTATTCTGTTCTTTGTAAAATGCTAATTGTTTGGAAGACTACCTGTTTCTCTCTGAATATTGTAGATGTTGGCTTCAACAGTAACTTGGCAATATAAAGGTATGTCTTATTATTTTAAAATGTTCACTTACCTAGCGTACTTTTGGAAATGAGCGTTTTTTAAATCTTTTTTTTTAAAGAGCAGTTTTAGCCTGACACGGTGGCTCACACCTGTAATCCCAGCACTTTGGGAGGCCGAGGCCAGAGGATTGCCTGAGCCCAGGGGTTCAAGACCAGTCTGGGCAACTTGGCAAGACCTTGTCTCTACAATAAATCAAAAAATTAGCTGGGCATGGTGGTACTCATCTATAGTTCCAGCAACTTGGAAGGCTGAGGCAGAAGGATCGCCTGAGCCCAGCAGGTCGAGGCTGTGGTGACCATGAGGGTGCCACTGCGACAGAGTAAGATTCCTACTCAGGAAAAAAAAAGCAGTTTTAGGTTCACAACAAAATTGGGTGGCAGGTACGGAGATTTCCTATAACCCTCTTACTCCCACACATGTATATCCCTCTCCCCATTAACAACTTCCCTCACCAGAGGGTGCATTTGTGACAATTGATGAACCTACACTGATGTATCATTATCATTCAAAGTCCACAGTTTACCTTAGAGTTCACTTTTTGTGGTGTACATTCAATGAGTTTGGACAAATGTATAATTATATACACATCATTACTATCACACAGAGTATTTTCACTGCCCTAAAAATCCTCTGTGCTCCACCTATTCATCTCCTTCCTGCCATTCCAACCCCTGGCAACCGCTGACCTTTTTTAAGGTCTGTATAGTTTTGCCTGGGCATGTTTTTAAAGTAATGAAGAATTTCACCATCGAGTGTACAGAAAAGAAGAGGGAAAAAAAGGAATGAAAAGGCTGCTTACACTAGATATCAAGTTATTGTTGTATGTCAGTTATGATCAGCATGAATAATTTTTAATTGAAAGTGATCCACATTGGTTTTCTAAATCCCAGCGCTCAAAGAAGCAACCAAATCTGATTTTGAAACCAGAGCCGCCCTGTTGGTGATGAGGAAGTCAGTGGCAGCCTTGGTCGCCCTCGGAGGCCGTGGGTTGGCAGCCGTGGAGTTGCTGCCACCTCGTGGAAATTGTCGGTAGTGCAGCCAGCGAGGCCGCCTCAGCCTCAACAGTCCCGCTGCTGCGTTGTCGTCAGCCACTTTGGGAATTCCTCAGCTGAGCGCACTTATTACCTGGGAAGACGAATGACCTGTGCGGTTTATTATAGGTTCGTGGTGTTTATTAATCCACAGCAGTATTGTTTTTGATAGACAACCTAAGATTAAGGCTGATAAAAGACTCTGGGAATGTGGTCTCGATAATTTTGTTGGCTTGAGAACAAAGAAAAAAAGTCAGTAAATAGTACCTGGATCCTCCCGTAATTACTCCATCTTATAAATTACTGTTTTCTCTTATTCCGGCCCACAGTCTGTCATTCTAGAATGTATGATATATTAATTTTTAGCTAAGCAATATCCACAGGGAGTAATCAGAGTTGGCACTGTACAGGTGTTTTTCCAACGAAAAAGGTTACTATTGGAATTATGTATAAACAATGTCAGAATGCTGAATATTAACAAAGTGATTTCCATCTGCTTGTTAAGTAGCAGGAGATGCACGTGCACCAAGTCATCCCATTCTGACATATTTGAAAGGTCATATGTTATCCAAGAGACGTTCCCACACCTTCAAGGTGCTGTTCATCTTCCTTTTTGTCCTTTTTATTATCATTATGAGTTAAGTCCTGTACAGTGCTGTAGGATATTGCTCATGCATGCCCCTACCCTCAGCTTAAGAAACACATTATAGCCGGGGGCAGTGGCTCTAGCCTGCAATCCTAGCACTTTGGGAGGCCAAGGTGAAATGATGGCCTGAGCCCAGGGGTTCGAGACCAGCCTGGGCAACTTGGTGAGACCTCGTCTCTACAATAAATCAAAAAATTAGACGGACATGGTGGCGCATGTCTATAGTCCCAGCTATTTGGAAGGCTCAGGCAGAAGGATCCCCTGAGTCAGCAGGTCGAGGCTGCGGTGGCCGTGAGCATGCCACTGCACTCCAGCCTGGGAGACAGAGTAAGACTTCAACACACACACACACACACACACACACACACACATACACACACACACACAAACTCATTATTATCCACACAAGTGAAGCTCCTGTGTCCTCCACCTCCATTGTATTCCCTTCCCTCCCATTACTTCACAGTTTTTGCTTCCCTAACTTTGGTATTTACCTTTCTTATTTGTTTTTCTATGCTTTCATCAATATATATGTATCTGTAAAGAGTTCAAAGAATTAGTTTTATGTTTTTAAAACTTCACTTAAATGGTATCTTTTTTTCTGTAACTTGAGTTTTTTCATTCAGTGTTAGGATTGTGAGACTTGGTCATCATATTGGTTTTCTAGGGCTGCCATAACAAGTTACCACAAACTAGGTGACTTTACACAACAAGAATTCGTTCTATTGCAGTTCTGGAGGCCGGAAATCTGAAATCAAGGTGCTGGCAGGGCTGTGCTCTCTCTGGAGCTCTAAGGGGAACCTGTTCCTTGCCTCTTCTAGCGTCTGGTGGCTCCAGGCATTCCTTGGTTTGTGGCCTCATAACTCCAGTCTCAGCCTCTGTCTTCACATGACCCCCTGCTCTCAGTCTATGTCTTCTTCTCGTATAAAGACACTTTTCATTGGGTTTAGGGCCTGCCTGCAAAGTCCAGGATGATCTCACCTTGAGGTCTGGTCTTTAATTCCATCTGGAAAGCTCCAGACAAGATGTGGTGGAGGTGGTTTCCACTTCAGGCATTTTGACTGACTCTCCCAACCCCTGGATTACCATACCTCCAAGCTCAGGTAGCTGTGACTTCTGATTATAAATAATTGGCATCTGATGTTGCCCTGGAAATAATGCTTAACTTAGAACTAACTAGTATTGGGGGGCTACAGGGTGGGGAATGGTGCACGGACTGGGGAGGCAGCAAATCTGGGTTCTGGAGTCAATCCCTCTGTTGATTCCCCAGACTCCAAGAAACAGATTGTTACTTTGTCCCTGTTGCTCTTTCAAGCTGTTTGACCTGACCTAGGCAGCTAGGTCAGTGAAAAGAAAGAATTGGGTTTGGCCTGGGAGTGCACAACATGTTTTAAATGTATGCATTTTTGGGGTGACTAAAGCAAATAATGTTACAGAAAATTTGAAAAAATGGAAGAAATAGATACTTTTAACCCCACTAATCAATCTCTCTGTCTCATCTGCACATTTTTACAGTTGAAATTATTTAAATCTAGCTTTATAACCCATAATATATCATTTTCCCTGTCGCTACATAACTTTTTAAAATAATTTTTTTTTTTTTTTGATTTGGAGTCTCACTCTGTCGCCCAGACTGGAGTGCAGTGGCCGCTCCCAGCCACTGCAGCCTCGATCCACTGGGCTCCGGCGATCCTTCTGCCTCAGCCTTCCGAGTAGCCGGAATTACAGGCACGCACTACCACGCCCGGCTAATTTTTGGTTTATTGTGGAGATGAGGGCTCGCCAAGTTGCCCAGGCAGGTCTCGAACCCGTGGGCTCAGGCAATCCACTCACCTCAGCCTCCCAAAGCGCGGGGTTACAGGCTGAGCCACCGAGCTTGCCTAAAATAATTTTAAAAAAAATTAGCCAGGTGCTAACATACAAGGTGACTTGAGTTCATAATACTGTATCGTGTACTTGAAATTTGCTAAGAGAGTAAATCTTAAGTGTTCCCACCAAACATGCACACATGAAAATGGTAGGCTCCGTAGGTGACAGATGTGTTAGCTAACTTGGTTGTGGTAATTATTTCACGAGGTATATATATACCAGTCATCACGTTGTACATCTTGAATGTATATAGCTTCATCTGTCAATTTTGTCTCAATAAAACTGGAAAAAATAAAATAAGACAAGCATTCTCATCTTCATTTTACGGTTGCAGAAACTAGGGCTCAGGAGATTCACTTGATGAAGTTCCCATAGTTAGTTAGTAATAAAGCTTGCAACCGTAAAGCAGTTGTCATTTATGACATGTAACTGCTGCAAGACTTTATGAAGATATGAGGATATTTCTAGTAGGCATTTGGATATCACATCTGGTTATCTGGTGTCACATAACAAACCACCTAAAACTTAGTGCCTTAAGACAATGAGACAATAAGACATTTATTTTGCTTTTGAAACTGTAACTTGGACAGTTTGTCTTTGCTCCTTTTGATGTCAGCTGGGGTGACTGGTAGCTGGAATCATCTGGAAACTGGCTTACCCAGAGGTCTGCTGGTTGATGATAGCTGTGTCAGCTGGGACCTCAGTGAGGGCAGCAGCTAGAACCTCCATGGGACCCTTCTCCATGGCTCCCAGCTTCCTCACACAAGGCCAGATGATTTCCAAAGGTGAATATCCCAAGAGAGAAGATAATAAGGCAAAAGCTGTGTCCCTTTTGGTGACCTCTAAGAAATCATACAGTATTACTTCTGACATATTCTGTTTGTTAAAAGCAAGTCACTTGACCCAGTATGGTGGCTCATGCCTGTAATTTCAGCACTTTGGGAGGCTGAGGCAGGCCCAAACTTTACCTGTACGATGATCACTTGTATACCTAATCCTAAATTGTACCCCACATCTTTAAAATTAAAAAATAGAAAAATTTTTAAAAATTTTAAAAAAGAAAGTAGCCCATGCCTGTGGCTTAGACTGCTTCCTGCTCTTAGGAGTCTGGCATCCAAAGGCCTAAATGTCCCTTTCAGTCCAAACTGACCATAATCCTTTTTGAATAAATTTGTAGGCTCTTCTGAATCAATTTATAGCTAATTCCATTAGGAAAATCCATACCAATCCTTTAGCCCTTCTCTACCTTAGACTCTCCCAAAGCTGCTACCTGGTAACACTCTTGAGATTTAGAGGCCTTTTGTTTGCATGAAAGAACAACTTTCTGAGCTCTCAACAAAGAGATTTTTTTTTTGTCGGGTTCTTACTCTGTCACCCAGGCTGGAGGGCAGTGGCATACTCACAGCTTACCATAGCCTCGAACTCCTGAGCTCAGGCAATTCTCCAACCTCAGCCTCTCAAGTAGACGGGACTACAGGTGTTGGGCATGGTGGTGCACTCTTGTAGTCCCAGCAACCTGGGAGGCCGAGGTAGAAGGATTGTTTGGGTCCAGGAGGTCGAGGCTGCAATGAACCATGATCATACCAATGCATTCCAGCCTGGGCTACAGAGTGAGACTCCAATGGAAAAAAAAAAAAAAAAAAAAAGAGCAAAGCATGGAGGCCAGCACTATTCAAGGGAAGGGGAATTAGACTCTACCTTCTGTTGGGAAGAATATCAAAGAATTGCACATATTTTAAAATCATTACCATTTTCCCACTGGACACATATTTTAAAATCATAACCATTTTCCCATTGGACACAAATTATATAGAGTCTCTCCTCCATGTAAAATATACTCACCTACCCCGCCCCCCACCCCATCCCCAGCCCCGGACCCCTCACACATTGGGCTCAAGCAGTCCTCCTGCCTTGGCCTCCCAAAATGCTGGGATTATAGCCGTGAGCCACTGGGCCAGGCTTCAACAAAGAGTTTTATAATCACACTCTTGACTTTTCCTTTGACAATGTTTTCCTGACAGTAGTACTCTTGAGTCAGCTAGTTCATTTGCCACGAGGAGGCTAGGAAGGAGAAACTGTGTTGTTTCCAAGCCTCGCGATTTCTGGCTCCCATGTACTTCACAGTTCTTTCTTTTGCCCCCTCTCTTCTCGCTCACACATTTTTCTATCAACAGTGAGAAAGAACAGGCAGTCCCTTCAACACTCTTTTCCTGAAAATCTCCTTAGATAGGTCACTCAGTTAACCTTGTATACTTCCTATTCTCCATGTTACCACAGATGATGATGCTACTAAACTTTGTGCCACTACATGACAGCTCCCGATAACATTTTCCCCACTTTCCTGTAAGCCCCAACCAATGACTTCTTCAAGAATCATGAGACTTCCCTTGAAGACCCTTCCAAAGTCTGCCTGCCACCCAGTCCTGAAGCCACTGCCACACGTTTTGAGGTCTTGTTGCAGTACCAAATTCTGTTCTAGTTATCTGTTGCTATATAACAAACCACCCTCAAAATGTATAACTTAAAACAAACACAACACTTATTTGCTCATGACTCTATAATTTAGGAAGAACTCAAAGGAGACAGCTAGACTCAGTGTCAGCTGGGGTGGTTAAAACGTTGTGAGCTAGAATAAACTCAAAACACACCCATTCACATGTCTGGTTGCTGATGCTGGCTGTCAGCTGAGAGCTCATCTGGACCTGTTGTTCAAACATCAACATGTGACTTTTCCACGTGGCTACTTGGTTTTCACATCTCCCAGGGCAAGCTTTCCAACCGAGAGGGAGAAAGCCAGGAAACCTCGAGTCAGAAGTCACACAGTACTATTTCTGCTGCCCTCCATTCTTTATAAGTGAGTCACTAAACCTGGCCCATATTTAAAGGGAGAAGAGTTAGGCTCCACCTTTTGATGGGAGGAGTATCAAAGAATTCGAGGGCCTGTTTTAAAGCAACCAATAATAAGATATTAGTACATGATCAGCCTTAATATATTTTAATTATATGATATGTGGCCAGGCGTGGTGGCTCAGCCTGTAATCCCAGCACTTTGGGAGGTGAGGCAAGAGGATTGCGTGAGCCCGGGGGTTAGAGACCAGCCTGGGCAACTTGGTGAGACCTCGTCTCTACAATAAATAAATAAAAAACTAGCTGGGTGTGGTGCCATATGTCTGTAGTTCCAGCTACTTGGAAGGCTGAGGCAGAAGGATTGCCTGAGCCCAGCAAGTCAAGGCTGCGGTGGCCATGAGCGTGCCACCAAACTCCAACCTGAGCGACAAGAGTGAGACTCCAGCTAAAAAAAATATATATATATATATATTTATACACACACACACACACACACACACACATATTATGTAACACACAACCCATGAAACATTGGACTGCTACAACATTTTTTTTTTTGGTCTCAACTGAGTTTTCTTAGCCTTTAGGCACAAGGAAAGTGAACTTATCGGAAAAATGGGTTATGAATCAAGGAACTTTTACTATGTTTTGGTACAATAAAACATAAGTTTATTTTGCTGTGTTAACTTAATGAATCACACTGTCACGATGGATGGCCAGAAACATCTTCAGTCCTGATTTTAGAGCATCTAACTAGGTTCTATATTCCTATCAACCCTCCCCCTAAGTTGACATACAATGTCTTTTCAACTGACCAGCTCTGTATTTGGCTAAGACAACTGAGCTCAGAGGATCTCTTTGACATTCCGTGACGTGGACTTTTTGGTCTCTCACAGGGAGGAAATGTGCTCACCAAATTTTTCCCAAAGACATTTTTTGTTTCATAGTTAAATGTCTAGTTAATGTTCAGTCTTCCTTATTGAATACTTCATATTTCTTTTCCTTAGATGACATTCATCTGTGTCTCTGTGTGTATGTGTTCAAATGTGAGTGCATATCCTCAGGGGAGCATGTTTCCAACTAGTTTTTTTTTAAGTTGATTATTATTAACAGTCTTTGAATTTTCTTCATGAGTACTTTGTTGTACAATGAGGAAAAAGAATCAATTTCACAAGATTGTGCAATGAGAAAAGATACCAAGTTATAATATACCAAAAACAAAATAGAACAAACCATTGTGCCTAGTAATTATCTAAATATCTTCTGAGAAGTATAAAAATAACTTTTTCCTGACACCATTGGCTCCTTCATGTTCATGTTTAGTTTGTGTCATTTTTTTCAAGAAATCAAAATAATTTTGACTTACATTCCCCATATTTCTTAGATATATTTATATATACCAAAAATCTATGACCTTAACCATTATGTACAGTATTTGATCTTCAAGGACGAAGGCATTTCACTCAGCCGCTCCCTCTTTTGCAATAATAGCAAACACATAAATATTGTTGGGTATAGATTGTTACCTGAAAAAAATAATGAATTGTACATTGTAGAAAATAAGGTATTTAGGGGCAACTCCTTTGGGCCCCCTCCTGCTGTGGGAGCTTTTCTGTCCTCTCAAGAAATCCTGCTTTCTCAAGAAAAAAGAAAAGAAAAAAGGAAAACAAAAGAAGGTATTTAGCCCATCATGCTTGAGGATTTCCGCCATGACCTATAATTTCCCCCATTACTTTTGCTCAGGGTTTCCTCCCTCATCCCTGTCCTCTGAGCTGTTCTGGACTGAGTGAATTCTGTTCTCAACCATCTCTAACTCTTTACTTTGTTTTTCCCTTACCCCATTTTTTTGCCTATGTTGTCACCTTTACAAAGCCCACTAACCTTCTCTCTTTTCTGGAGCCCTTAATACTTTGATTACAAAAGGTTTGTTCCACTTGTAATGCATGAGAATTCTAGATAATGCTGTGCCAAAGGATAGATATGGTGGCATAAAATGCACTCGTCTATAAAATAACAGACTCTTAGCATTCTAGCATGAGCCCAGGACAGTGCCTGTGAGCAGTCCTGGGCACACAGGAGATGCTCAAAAGCTAATTGGCGTGTGAATAAGACAGACTTGCTTTTGTAGAGGATGGAGAGATTAAATGACTTGCCAAATGTTACACTCCTGGACTGTGGTAGAGTTCTTTTTGGGTGTGTGTGTATGTGTGAGTTGGAGTCTCACTCCATCGCCCAGACTGGAGTGCAGTGGCCGCTCCCGGCCACCGCAGCCTCGACCTGCTGGGCTCCGGCGATCCTTCCGCCTCAGCCTTCCAAGTAGCTGGAACGACAGGCGCGCGCTACCACGCCTGGCTAAGTATTTGATTTATTGTAGAGATGAGGTCTCGCCAAGTTGCCGGGGCGAGTCTCGAACCCGCGGGCTCAGGCAATCCACTCACCTCAGCCTCCCCAGGCGCGGGATTACAGGCTGAGCCCGGCTGTGGTAGAGTTCTTAAAAGAACCCAGAGCTTCCGGTTTGTCCCAGCTCTTTCACTGTCCTATGCTGTCC
>CAUYQG010293456.1:0-22511 GCA_963574415.1 Tarsius wallacei | reverse complement strand
CGCCCGGCTAATTTTTTTGATTTATTGTAGAGATGAGGTTTCGCCTGCCCAGGCGGGTCTCGAACCCGCGGGCTCAGGCAATCCACTCACCTCAGCCTCCCAAGGCGCGGGATTACAGGCTGAGCCACTGAGCCCGGCTGGGAAAAGGTTCTTATTGCTAATTAAATAGATATAGATAGATTATTTAAATTGCAGAAAGAGGATTTAAAAATAGCAGAGAGAGGATACTAAAACTTGCAACAATTGTAGACTGAAGGCATATATAACTACTAGAATGAGGTAGTATAGTCCTATTTCCTCTGTAAGTTTCACCAGTGTTCCATTTATGCTTTCTTACTTCAACTGGTAAGAATCTGTGGGAAAAGAAAAAAAAAATTTCTACCTATTCTGGCATCATTTGAACTTCCAGGACCAGGTCAGGACTCACTGGAATGTATTCAACCAAGATCACACAGCTTTTGAGAGGTGTAGCCATAACTTGAACCCATACCTGTATAATTCCCTATACTACTTTTAAAGTCTTTATTTCATGATCTCATTTTTGTCTACAATGAATAGACATAATTGGTTTTGTGAGCAAAACAAAATTAAGCAATTCTCAATATCTTGTTCTTACAATTCAATAATAACATAGGACTCATAGAACTCATGTTGGCCAAATAGTTAGTTAACATCCTCAACAGTTATTTAATAGATATCTTTGTTATATACCATTGTATCCCTGAACAGTGGTTGTGCCTAGAATATAGTAAAATCTCTTTAAGTAACATTTTCATTGAATAAATAAACAAATAATGAATGTATAACTGTTATACAAGATTATTTATTAACATAGTAATTCATGACCTATTAAGCTAAAATGTAAGTTACAAAAAGTTGTTTTTTGATGAAGAGATGAGCATCGATGAATTTATATTTATATAACGGGATTATAATTTCCTTTTTTTACTTGTAAAAAAAGTATATTTCTATAATACAAATAAAATGTTTTTATGTTTTTGGTTGTTGTTTTATTTTTAAAGTGGCCCCTTCTGGTACATCTTGGTAGGACTTTCTGAAACAGAGTTGGAAAACCCACGTTACCATTAATGATCTAGGGTTGCAATTAGAAATGTGGGCTTAACTTTCTTATTCAATAGCCCCATCTCTTTATTTAATTTACCTTCCAAGGATATTTATGTATAAATCTGTCTCTTCTTTTAAACTGAAACTGTCTTAAATACCAGAAGCCATATTTTATTTATTTCTGTGGTCATCCCTCCCTTATACCAACCCTAGTAATAAGCTCTCATGTAGCATATACCTGAAAGATATTTGTAAATATTTGGTCAATCACCTAATTAAAACAATAAGTGCCACAAAATTATATATCTGTACTAGTGAGTATACAAGATAAGTATCCTTTTGGAAAATAAGTCAAACAATAAAAGGAAATTGGTAGCCTAATTTCTTAACGGACTCTATTGCTACTGGTCATGCTATTTTATAAATATAAATCATTGATCACAAGGAAAAGTAGACTAGAGCACCATAAATCATGTCTACTGGTGAAAAGCAAAACACCTCAAGTAATATCTTTATGATTTATTCCATCCCTGTTTACAAATAAATTGTTGATTCGGGACTCATGAAGGTAGTCATCTAATTACAAAAGCTTTCAAAAGTAGGCAAAAAAAAAAAAAAAATGAATAAACTTGAAATCATGAAAGAAGCATAAGAATGGGAGACTCTCACCAAGTCCAAATAACTTCCATATGTTTAACCTTAGGTAGAGGAATATCTCTATTGATTTTTTTTCCATAAAGAATGAATACTTGGCTCAATGGCAAGCAAATTAGAATCATCATAACTTTTTATAGCAGAGATAAACCCTACACTGTTTTATCCCACTCAAAATAATTCTTTTCAGGATAAGCCATGAACTGGGGTTTTCCCATTCTAAATTACTAATTATTTCTCTTTTTGAGTACTGCCTAAGCTGAATAATTTGAAAAGACTGTATGTGTTCCTAGACCGATGTGCAGTAACAGTTTAACCTTCCAAGTAACAATTGTGATAATGCCTGCGCCCAAAGGAATATCTCTAATTATAGACATTTTAGCCACCACAGCAGAGAGTGGAAAAAATATTTTAAGCCAGTTGGATCTATAAGTACTTTGACTATACTTACGGAATGGATGCTTTTAGGTAGCAAAAGCTCAATTAATAGTCTTCGTGATTCATTCTATGTTTGTTTGAGCTCTGGGAGTTTAGCACCTTTGGTGCTAAACAAATGCATAATCATAGCAATAAGTTCAAAATTTTCCTTTAGTTGTAGAACAAGTTTTAACATTCTAAATGATTGAAATTATAGAGTAATACAAGAGTAAGTAGAAGGCTACTTAAACTGGAGTCACAGAATAACTCTTTAGGCAAGGCCAAAGCATATCACCATTATTCTTTTTCAAACACTATTTATGAAGTATTTGTTATTATACTTACCATACCAAACATCCATAATGTTCTGCATATTTCAGTACAGTAAAGAATAAGCATTAGTTGGCTGTAAGAACTTTTTGAGAATTAGTTTAGTAGATAAATTGATTTGGGAAAAAGAATACATTTTAAAATACAAACTTTAGAGCTCCATTTCTACTTTTGGCAGACTCTGTTTCAATTGCCTATAAGACTAAGTAATTCATATAAATTTCTTCTCCTTCATTAATATTGAGCACCTGAGAAAAATTATATGCAGCTTTCAGAATCCAGACTTTCACTAGATAAATAGCAAAATGAAATGATTATTATTCATGATATCAGTTGGCCTCTTTAGATACATTGCTATGACTGTAGGTATGTAAATCCACCATGTTTAACTGAGTACATCAGCACCGCAGATTGAATTACCCACAACCCAGGGATAGAAATAATTATATTAAAGCTCATTTCAGACCATGTAGTTCTCTATTAGTAATTGTATTGGGCTATTGAGACACAATCATTAGAGACATAAAATGGTCATTTTGTATATTAGTAGTAAAAGAAAAAATCGTAAACCTTTAAGGAGAATTCATAAAATATGTACTTTTGACTCACAGTTAAAACATTGATTAAATTGCTCACTACAAAAGAGGGCACTAAAAAATAGGAGACATCGCCAAGGAGGCTGACTACCAACAATCATCTAAACTTTTTACAAGCATCTAGTTACCAATAAAGTAGTATGCACAGGGTTTCTGAAATGCAGATAGAAAACTGAGATGTTTTCCATCCAACTGCTGAATGCTTTATCTGAAGAAAAACCAGACAGCCAAGAAACAACCCAGAATTCAAAGAAACTGTTGCCCACATTCTGTGACTCAATTTTTTTTAGAGATTTCAGAGACTTCTTATTAACATGCTACTCTATCTTGCATAATAAGCACCCTCATCATAAGTATTCTCGGAAAAACATATCTAATTAGACAACTATTTTTAATACCTACACATTGTTTTTTTTTCCTATAGCTTTCTCTAAATTTTGGTTTACATTGCATTTTACAGCTTCTGTGTAAACTTACACATACAGGTAGATGCTTCATATCTATTAACCTATTTACTCTTCACAACAATGCATACTAATTTTATTTAAAGAGGAAGAAATATAAGCACAAAAAAGGCATGGAAAATTGCCCAAAGTCACACAGCTAGGCAGTGATAGATCTGAAATTCAAACCCAGATATTCAGGCTCTAGGACCCATGTTATAAGCACTGCGTGCTTATTTTCTTCAGTTCCTAAGTTTACATTGAACAGTGTTAAGAAAAATTCACCATTTCATACTTATATTTATGAAAGCTTAAGCATTTAAATGCTTAATGTTTTCTTTTGTCCTCAAGATAAAGTTGAGATAACATGAAGGCCAGTGATAGTGGTTTTATAGATAACTTGCCTAAAATTCCAACCTTTCTCCATCCAACCCCTTAAGTAGTGACTAAGTATGTTGAAGTGAGCTAATAAAATTGATCACTTCTTTTTTAAGCTAAAAACGTCTGTCAGATAATCTTTTCCTCTTTTAAAAATGTTCCGTCCCTACTGCACATGGAAAGGGTTAAATATAGTCTCTACAGAAGTTCTCAGTGGCAATACCACTAAAAAAAAAAAAAATAGGAAAGTTAATTATACTACACAGTCTTGAGGCAAGTTTGGTCATATACTGAGGACATAAGTGAAAGAACTATCTCCACTAACTATGTAGCTTCAAAAATATGTATAGAGATACATATACTAAAGCCACAATTAGACTTGGTAACAACTTACACTTCAGAAATGGTGTCTTTGAAAAATCAAAGTATAAACCAAGGTAAGCATAAGCATGATAAGCGACTAATAGAAAGTATGATACAAGAGATAAGAAGCGCTAACCACAAGTCAACTCCCTACAATGAGCTCCAAAATATTCTGCAATGGGAATATATGGACTAGGCAGTAATATATGTCACATAATTTAAGAAAAGAGCTTTGTGGACCCTTTTGGTCCCTCTTAAGTGAAGTCATTGATGTCACCTGCAGGTTGTCGTTTCTATTTCCTGTACTCATCTTAACCAGATTTAGAATCAATTAACTTTTATTCAACTTGTATTACTATTTCTACTAATAAAAGTATTGGGTCAGGAATCTCACAAATGTTATTTTATTATAATCCCAATTTTAAAGTGAGGAAACTGAGGCTCAAAGAAATTGAGGAAACTGACTGTGGTATGGCTACCCAGGCAGAAAATGGAGAAGCTGATATTCAAACTGATATATATTGACTTTCTACTAAATGATCTTTAAAAAGTACTAATTTCAGATGACGTCTAAAATTAGTTATGCTTCCAAAAAGCTACCATGTTCTTATCTAAGCCTAACCCCAGAAAACGTGACCTTATTTTTACTTGAATTCTTTGCGGTTCAGACCACTTACCTAGGGCCATAAGACTTGTCTAGCTTTGGCCAGCCTTCTTTTCAGGAAGACATATTTCTGATGTCCCTCTCCCTAGATACTATCCAGATCCTATTAAATTTCTCCTGAGTTCAAGAACTGTTGGTCACTTGGACTAATCCTCTTTACCCCATTTCTAGAAGTCAGAGCATTAAGAGAAAGGTTTAAGAGAAGAATGGAAAAATAACAAACCTTAAGTATTTTATAGTTTAATCAAACTGGTCTACATAAGGAAATAAAATGTTTGTTAATTGGATAAGATAAGTTACAAGGCAAATTCTTTTTAAGAGTTTAGCTTTACAACCAGAATCTCCCTGTGATAGATAAGGAAACTTTGCCTCAGAAAGAATTAATGGCTTATGTAAGATTGTCTTATAAAGGCAGAAATTCTGAGTCACTTTTAGCCATTGCCATCCAATCTGAAATCTTAAATCATAAACCTACTTTTTAAGTAGGCTATTTTAATTTTATTTGTTTGTTTGTTTATTGTGGTGAATGTCTCACTTTGGCACCCAGGCTGGAGTTCAGTTGCACAATCATGGTTCAGTGCAGCCTCAATCTCCTGGTCCGAGGCAGTACTTCCACCTCAGTCTCCTGAGAAGCTGGGAACTCCAGGACTGTGCCACCACCATGCCAGGCTAATTTTTGATATTTTCGTAGAGATGAGATTTCACTGTGTTGCCTAGACTGGTCTTGAACTCGTGGGCTCAAGCAATCCTCCTACCTCGACCTCCCAAAGTGAGATTACAGGTATGAACCACTGTGCCCTGTTAATTGTAGTTTATTTCTTAGTATTCTTGGTGGTACTTTATATCAGGCTAAATTAATCATATTGTAACATCTAAAAATGACACTTAAAGTGCAGTTTAGTTATAGTTCCAGTGGCCACTACCTGTGGAAAGACACTTCAACTGCAAAAATGCTCCTATTGGCTTTTGTTTTCAGAGCATATGTGAATCTCAAATGTGCTGTTTTGCCAATGTGAAGGAAATTTTTCGAGTTAAGTTCTACTGCAACTAACAATGCTCATATTGTGCTCTCTTCTTCATCACTACAGAGGGCAGCAACAGACAGCAGAGCTTAGCTTCACACAGGAAATGTTAAAAGTTTCTAGTAAACAAGAGAATTAAAGTCAAAGTCATACTTTAATCACACCAATTTTTCTTTTGCCTCTATGCAGTTTAAATTAATCGCATCTATAAATTTTCATATAAGTTAGTAGACAAAGGGATATGGAAAATACGAGGAAGGACCAGAGTTTTTCAAAAGTTAAGTCTATGACATTTTGTACTTATGCCAAAATCAGCGTTAAACAATAAACATACACTATGCAATATTGTAAAATTTAGTCTGGATTTTTTCTTGTTCTTTTTCTTAGTCATATTTATCTTTTTCCTTTAAAATCTCTGCCTTAGCAAATAAAAACACTTTATATAAAACATGTATTATTCTGGAATAAATATCTTTTTTAAGATGTATCCAAACTTATTTTCATAGGCAAGAACCTTATTTCAGTAGGTAAGAACTTTAAAAGCCATGGTGTTACAACAGGAAGATTTGCCTGCAAAATACCCTTAGGACAGAAATGATAGTGAATAGCAGTTTGCAAGGAGAAGAAGGACTGTGCTCGCTTCTTAGGTTGGTTGCATAGGCCTAAGACGGATTGTACATGCAAAGGAGGGCAGCAAAGGTCTTATGATCAAAAGAGAAGAAATGACTGACAACACAGAGCTAGTTCAAAGGAACTAATGGAATAATTAGTCCCAAAAAGACCAAAAAGACTGAAGAATTCATGATGTCATAAAAAGCAGAGCTACTTAAATTGGATTAGAAAATAAAAATGACATGAACATTGTAAATATTCACAGATCACATCATTGACGTGTAATGTGCCGTTAAATGATGTCAAATTAAAGGGGAAATTACATGTGTTAGAAGTAGAATGAATAAAAAGAAGACATTTAAAGATACATGGTCCTTCAAGTGAAAATTCCTAACATATATTACATAGATGATCATCACCCAGACAGTGAGACTGGGTGAATGAAATGTAAAATAAAATACGGGGGGAAGGATACTGGCTAAAAACAACTCATTTTCAAATATCATAAATGGTAGTTAACTTTAGATTATAGAGGAGATATTTTGAGAATTTGTTTTATACATAACAAAACCAAACATGGTTGTAGCAAATAACTGACATGGCCATTCATTTCTTAAATTTTGTCCTAGTGTTGGTCCTAAGTATAATAGTTGCATGTAAATGTATGATAAAAGAAAAGAATGTTTAGGTCTATTTTAATTTAGATATGCTCAGCATTTCTTCTAATGTATATGTTGTTTTCATCATCTCAGTGTTTTGGGGGCTTGTATGGAACTCATTTAAGCGACAAAAAGATAAGCAAGAAAAACACTGTGGAGGCAGGTGCAATGTTTGTTTTTTTTCCTGGACTCACTAATATCTCTTGCTGATCATCTCTTCTATTATTAACACATAAACAATCTAAATTTAACATACAATTCAAATACTCTCAAGATGCAGATATTCCAGATACTTGAGCAGCTTCACAGCAATATACAAATATTTAGAATAGCAAAATTTTCATTCCTAATACAACTCTTTCTTTTTTATGAATACTTTAGAAAGTGTTAATTAAAATCATGTACCTTTTAACTAACCAGTATTCTTTCTATTTACCTATTTTTACTAGCTGTAAGTTTAACTCTACCTGAAACTTATGTTGTATTAACCAGAAGCAAGTACCTTTATTATATTGAGGCTTATGGTTAATAACATTTAACATTCTGTATTTTAGCTTTAGTATCTCAAATTGACATAGACGCAAAATCCAGATAAACAAGAGATATTATGCTCCTCCAAACTGAATAACACTCACCAGGTTCTCTAAGTGCCCAGTAGAACTTTTCTTCATTCTAAAAAGTTTTATAAGTCTTTTTTTGGTATATGAAGGGCAAATGTGTTAAGAAAAAAAAATGCAACCCAGTTTGCTGTGAAATATTCAAGAGTGCTTTATCAATAGACCATCTCCGGTTTTAAATGAGTTTATTTCAAGCATTTCACAAAGCACATGGAACTTGATATAGTTCCTTATATTTCCCACAAAAAAAGAACACACTTTCATGGACTATGGTTTGCCAAGCAATGTTTGTTAATAAAATGATAGAGAATGCATTTCCCTCTTTCATCTGTGGTCCTTGAGAACTCTAAAAGAGCTCATTCCAAGAAAGAGGGAGTGACAGTGGAGCAAGGTGGTAGAGTGCATCTACTGTGGCCCAAGTTAATAAATTCACATACCAAAAAATGACATGTTTACATATTGCAAATAATTGTATAAAATGTACAGTTCTTTTCACCCTAAACCAATAGATCTTAATCATTTATTCCTTCAGACTTCATCTATATGGAATAGCAAAGAAAAAAGAAAATAAATTATTTTTTCTTGATATATGAAGAAAGAAAAGAAAGCTATGAACCCTGTTATAACCCTGTTGTATACTAGTTACTTTGTATATGCAAATATTTAAGATGCATATATTGTATTCCTCATAATATGAAGAAATGGGATTATAAAAATTAGCAAAAGTATTCAACATTAGTCATGCAACAAGGTAATTGTAAACGTAAGACTTCAAGCCAATTTTACTTGACTTCAAAGTTGGCGATCTTCATCCTAAGTGAAGTAACACAGGAATGGAAACCAAACATCACATGTTCTCGTTTATAAGTGGGAACTAAACTAAGGAACTGCAAAGGCATATAGAATGTCATAACAGACACTGAAAATTCAGAAGGGGGATGGTGGGAAGGAGTAAGGGATGAAAAATCATCTATTGGGTACAGTGTGCACAGGTAGAAGTGGAGGATACACTTAAAACCTAGACTTCTTCGTCACTACACAATGCATTCATGTAACCAGAAATCATTTGGACCCCTAAAGCCATTGACTTTTTTTAAAGTTGATATCTTTCTCTAACAGACATATCAAGATCTAAGATTCTATCATCCCTATATGTAACATCAACTTTTACAAAAAAAAATTAGGCTAATTTGAGAATAAGCATCATTACCCTAGAAACTACTATTTTACAGAAAGCCAGTAGCATCCATCATATGCAAACTGGGAGTTATATGACTTAAATTTGTATCTTTACTATCTTTATAATGTTTGAGGTTGAGCAAGTCCTTTAGCCTCTCGGCACCACAATTTCCCACCTGTAAAAATTGAATAATTATAACAATACTGCAAAGGATTGTTCTCAGAATTAAAGTAATTATATGTACAATGAATTTGGAGCTACATTTAGCATAGTATGTGCTATATTAGTTCAATGTAAGCATTGTCAATTCACAATTAAAAGAATTAATGACATTTATAAATTCATCACAGAAATACAAAAAAATTATAAATGAAAGTTACAACTATGTGTAAGATTTTAGAATATTAATTTTGAGTGGATATATCCAGAAAAACCACTGGTTAAAAAAAAGTGGTGAAAAAATATACAGAAAAAAATAAAAATGTGAGAGAATGTAAATAAAGTAAATGACTAAAATAGCTATAACACATTATTTAGAATTAATCCTGGACATGTAAATATGCATTAAATTCCTACTACTATGATGAAGAGAAAAATTCAGATTAAGTTTGTGATTCCGAAACTAAAAGTAAATCACATCCCTAATATAATTTTTTCAAAACCATCTTAAAATTCCTGGGCATAGTAATTTGATTTTTACTGAAGGAAGAAAGGCAAAGAACTGGATTCTCCTTTCACTTCCCTACTCCCTGCAGAAGAATGGAGAAAGAAGGAAGGGAAGCTCACTCTAGTAATGGTTAATTTTTACAAAGTGTTTGGAACGTTTTAGAAAATCAGTATAGACCATACCAGTATAAAAGCTTTTGAAGGATTAATAAATCTGTTCTAAAGATTCCTACTGCAGATGTGGCAGGTAAGAATTGTATATATGGCCTAAGGTAAAAGTCTTGACAAGACAGAGGGTATCTGGATTCTGCATTGGCCCAGGGTATGACAAGTGATTGTAAATTTCCTTTTGCAGTCTATAATCTTGTCAGAAACTAATGCAGTTCTCTTTGTTGCGATTTTCATTAATATTTAGACTAACTTCAATGTGGAAAATGGACTGAATATTGGGTATAAACTATTTTATTGACTCAACTAGTAGATAGCTTTCTGGCTTAACAATATTTCTAAGCCAGTTGCATTGATTACACAACTAACATTACACAAGAAACTTTTGTAACCATAATCTTATTTATATTCTCTGAAGGTTATTTTATGAGTTATATTAAATTTCAAAGAGAACAATTATTAAAATCTATTAGAATTTTCCCACATTTTTTCAAGTTTATCAGTAACTATGAATTGAATTGATGACCAAAAGAGAAAGCAATATATAAAGAGCATTATCACAAGGTTTAAGGATAGTAAAATTTTCTCATGGTATAAGGAGTATAACTTGATGAAGACTATTTGCTTTTATATTAATATAGGAACTCATAGTAGAGAAAATGGTTATAAAAGATGTGGACTTACTCTACAACATTGGGAAAATACAGATAAGACCAGATAATAAGCCATATAAAGCACCTTTTTTTTTGGTCTTGTTTCTATATTCTGGAAAAATGCACTGAGGACAAGAATGTTCATTGTGTTGTAATGCATTCCAGCCCCATTCCAGAGAAAAATCTACTTATAGGAGCTTAATATCCAATTTTATCACAGTACAAGAATAAAAATTCTAAATGCTAAAAGTATTTGAATATTTTTCTCAAAGACTTTTTTAAATCTTGTCCCTATTTTCTTGCGTTTATGTTATTCTCATGACAACATATTTGCAGAAATTGTATGGGTTCATGTATATTGATTGAAAAACAGTTCCATCAAAACAAAATATGAATATGGATGAAACAGAAGGAAAGTCATGCAATAGGTCTTTATAACTCAAACTATTATTTGAGATAAGCATTATTTTTGAATGCATGTATGTGTAGTTCTCTGGTGTAAAATAATGTATATATTTTTTCTTTCATTGATAGTGAAAAAATTCAGTGATTCTAGAAATTATTCGGCAAAAGAAGATGTTTAGTCTGGAATCTTGAAAGTACTAAAGGATGTGAAGGATGTGATAGATTTGACAAGAACTCAAAAAGAGGGATTAGGTTTATTTCAATACATTAGTATCAGAACTACAAAGAGGTAGGTTTTAGTTTGTTACAATGAAAACATTTAGAAATATGGCATGGGATGACTTTAGAAACATTAATCTAGACACAGTGTATAAAATTTTATTATATAATGTTACTATTCTCTGGATGTTTCTTATTAACATCAGAAATGGAAGAACAAATTGGAAAATATAACTCCACGCTGACAGTTAGTATGTTTTTGAAGTATAAATGTAAAAGAATTCTACTAAACAACATCCAGGCTCTTGTTACTTCTCAGGATTCTTTTTTTTTTTGAGCTGGAGTCTCACTCTGTCGCCCAGACTGGAGTGCAGTGGCCACCCCCGGCCACTGCAGCCTCGACCTGCTGGCCTCCGGCAATCCTTCTGCCTCAGCCTTCCAAGTAGCTGGAACTACAGGCGCACGCTACCACGCCCAGCTAATTTTTTATTTATTGTAGAGATGAGGTCTCGCCAAGTTGCCCAGGTGGGTCTCGAACCTGTGGGCTCAGGCAATCCACTCACCTCAGTCTCCCAAAGCACGGGATTACAGGCTGAGCCACCGAGTCCGGCTTCTCAAGATTCTTTTTACAACTGTTGTGACTTCATTGTTTTTTCTAATTACAGCTCTACAAAACGGTCTCCATCTTCATCAAGAGAATAGTCTTAGCCTTGGTCCACTTACTTTGTGCAAATTGCCTTTGTTGCAATTTTATGAGAAGATGAGTGTCTGTTCATATCTTTTGGAATATAACCTGAAGAACTCAAATCACTCTATAAAAAAGATATCTGCACACGTATGTTTATCGCAGCATTGTTCACAATAGCAAGAAGCTGGAAGCAACCATGCTGTCCATCAAAAGAAGACTGGATTTAAAAAATGTGGGACATATACACAGTGGAATACTATGCAGCCGTAAAAACGAACAAAATCATGAATTTCGCAGCAACCTGGATGGAACTAGAGTCTATAATACTGAGTGCCCTCTCACAGAAACAAAGAACTGAGTATCAAATGTTCTCACTCATATAGTACACCTTGATCATCCAACATATTACCACAAGAAAATAACTGACAGTGGTGGGAAACTATGGGGGGGGGGAGGGGTAGGGTGATGGGATTAATGGTAGTAAATATCTGTCTGGAGATGGGGAGACACTTCTTATCAACAAGGGTGCCTGAAAGAAGCATATTTGTATACTTAACCCTTAACTGTACCCACAATATCATAATAAAAAATATTGAATAATAAAAAAAAGATGAAGTTTATCTGCTTTGGTACTTATACTTTGGCACCTCACCTTGTTTCCTTGTGCCTTTCTTTTCCAAAACAAGTGATGCTTCTTTCATTTGAACTTAAGCTTTTACTTCTTTAAAATTTACAAATCTGGATATAATTATCTTGCCCCCCACCCCCACCAAAAAGTCTTTCCTTTTCCTTCTCAATACATAACCTTATTTTGGATTTTCCTTTTATCCTCAAATATTTACAATTTTCATTAAACATCTTTGCTGTACAACTAACTATCCACCTATTTTCACACACCTGAAATGTGGATTTCTTCCAGCCACTGTGTCAAAACTATTCTCATGAAGGTTAGGAACAACCCAGCCATACATTTCAAAGCAAAATGGTATCTCACCTTGATATATATCACTTTTTCAAACATACTCTCTTCTTGATTTTATTCTGTTAATAGCGTCACCTTCCTCCCAATCACTCAGAATTGTCTTGGATTCTTCATTCTCCTTTATTCGTTCTTGCTGGGCCAGACCCAATGATCAACCCATAAACAAAATCAGTAGATTCCACCTCCTTTCACTGTGCAGTGAGGTTGGTGTCTTGAGGAAAGCACAGAAAACCTGAAAGAGAAATGGTAAGAATTATGATGAAGTAGCCAAGGGCTGAAATCTAAACCTGTCAAGAGGTATTGAAACATAACTGAAATTAGAAGAAACCACAGACTAAGAATGCAGCCTTTCTTGTTTCAATGAAAGTTTGATTTTTCAGGCTTAGAGGATATACTGAAGGTATCAGTAAAAGCCAGACATTATATTTTGCTGTGCTAATGAGGTTCTGTTTTGTTTTTTAAAGAAATAAGGAATGCTTTCTATAATAATAATCTTATATGCTTGCTCATGTGGTACCTTTCTTGAGGAAAACTCAGTTTTGTAATTGGGTCTTATCTCTGGTATTGATGCCAACACCAAACCTCTCTCTACAGAAGAATTGCTTCCTATGTCACATACCTATTAGTACAAAGAAAAATATATGAACTTGGATTTGAAGTTTCAACCCTAGCTGGAGGGATCTGGGTTAGATGATGTGAGAACTTTGTTGTATGATATTAGAAAGGTTAATTGTCAAAGGCAATAGAAGGTTTTTATTTTAATTTCCTTTTTTTAGAAAAATAATAAATTTCTAGAATATAGTCAAAGTTCAGTTTTCAGATAAAGCAAAGTACTAAAATGTCATATCAACTTCATCTAGTGATACATAATATAAATAAAACATTTTTCTAAACATCTAAATATTATGAGCTTGGTTTATTCCATTAGTAGTCCACTACTTGAAATTACTGCTGATACTGGTATTTGTACACTTTTAGCCTTCATTAGACTTTAATCTTAAATTGAAAGTTGATTAAGCATTTTTTAAAAAGGAAATAAAATGACATTTTTAATAATATGTGTGTTTTATTTTATTTCTCTAGTTTCTTTCTTTAAACTAGTGCCTAATACATCCTCTCAGTATTTTACTCTTGCAGACAATTCACAGAATGAATAAAAACATTTTTACACAAAATTGAGAAATGCATAATAATAAGTAGCTAAAACATAATGTCTTCCAGTCTGATTGTTCTAGAGTCACTATTATCTAAATTTCTGTTCAAGTTATGTCTCATATATTTTCAGAGTAATAAAAAGGCATTATTTAAATTAGAAATCTTTGCCTGTGGTATAAGCATGGCATATATTAGACTGGTTATCATTCTTTCTGAAATTTTTTAAAATTTGGTTATTTTTATTGATTTTAAAATCTAAACGAAGAAACACTTATTTGCAAATAAGTAGACATAGTTTTTTTTTTAAGGACATACACTTGGATAAAATTAATTTCACTTGTTACAGCACCTCTTTATTGACATACAGAAAATTGGCAGCATTAGATACCCAACTTCTGTATTGTTTAGTATTACATAGATACGGTCAAAGAATCAAGACAGCTCTTTAAAAAGAAATCTGTTTACGTCTTACTTAATAAAAACTTGTTTATGGAGTAAAAGACAGAGGAGAATGAGCTATAACCTGAAAGTTTAATTTACCATACAATTAATTTACATAATAAAGGAGGAAAGTTGTTGGTTTTCCTAACAACAAAGATTGTTATCTAAATTTCTCACCTATGATTTCTACTTCATATTATAGTATTATAAAATGGAAACCTAATAAGAGATAAACTGGAAAATCTTAAACACAAACATTGCCAGGAGCATAACGTTCTTTTAGAAATCAAGTTTGCCTCAGCTTGTCTGCAGTAGTTGACTTTGCTTCAATCTCCTCCTTTCACTCTAATCAATCTTCCACAGAATTGCCACAGTTGTTTTCCTAAAAAAATAAAAATAAAAATAAAGAAGAAAAGAAATGTGAAAAAAGAAAATAAAAGAAATTGAGACAGACAATGTCATCCAGCTGCTGCAATCCACGTGGTGTTTCACGCTCCGATCCCATCCTTGCATTCTTGTCTCATGAACTGTCGTAGTGCTCCACCTTCCCATGATTCAGCCACACTGGCAACACTGCTCCTTCCAGAAGAAAGACACCCCAATGCTTTTCTTTTCTTATGCTTTTCATTCATCCCTGAATGCCTCCCTTCAACCACTCATTTATTTGACTAAGAACTTGGTCAAATGTAACTTCTTTCATGAGGCTTTTCCTAATACTTCAGGGAGAATTTGTTGTCCCTTCTTATATGCCCTTATTGCAACTAGATTATAAGCTCCTTCAGAGCAGAGATCACATCATGGTTGATGATAATAAATGCTTCCTGGGTTTAATTGAATTGAACTTCAGCCTCATCTCAAATAAAACTTTCTTCCATGAAGCATTTCCTAATCCTCTATTAAATATGATTTCTTCTCTTAAATGATGTGGCTTTGATTCTTTTGTGCTTCTGACTGTACCTTTATATTATAATTAATATACAAAAGCATCACTCTCAATATATATCACAAAATACTTGATGACAAAAAAAATGTATTTCCCAATATGCCCTCTTGAGTCAATTACACAGTACTGGCACCCAAATATTTATTAAATAGATTTTTATTTTTTTTAGAAATTTTCAAATAATAGCTAGGATATTTAAAAACCCTACCCTCAAATTCATATAATAAATTAAGCATTACATTTGCAACAGTATGTGATTTATTTATAGGATCCTAAGCATCAAATATAACAAAAACTTGAGTGGTTATATTTAAGATATCACTTAAATTTAATTTGTTTTATTTTATTTTTGAATGTGAATTTTTAAGAATAAGATATACGTCTGTGTATACATATATATGTATATTCTTTACAACATGATTGCTATTAACTCATTTGAGTCTCATAAAACCTCTGCCCTAAACTTAGAGTATTAATGATATCATTAGACCCAAAAAACATGGCTAATTTATGACCAAAAAAGGTAAATTTTACCTACCTATGAACAATCTAAATAATCTCTTCTCAATATAATACTATTCTCATTATTAAAGAATAAAATTGTTCTTGAATACTTTTGAAGTAAAAAAATCAATCAATTCTGTTTTACTCAACAGAGAAACAGTGCAATGTGTTATTGTAACCTAACTTGTATCCAGCTTGTAAAGCACTGGAAATTACTATTTTAAATTATGATGTTAGATTAGATTTTCTGCAGCTTAATATATTGTAATGTAATATAATTGCTAAATGCAAATGAGATACTGTACAGCCTTTCCATAGAGTTGTTCATGAAAGCCAAGCATTTTACATATTACAGTGAAGTACATGTTATTAAGAAACAAATTATAATGAAGCTTAACTTAGTATCAAGACAAGACACTGTAGCTTTATAATGGTGACAATACAGTAGAGCATGTATATAGCAAATCTGCTACCCAAAGAAAAATTTAACTATCAAGAACATCAAATATGCCAAAAATGGTAGCATTGTGCTTTTAAAGAGTTCCATTTGTTCCCATTACTTCATGTTGGAGTTATATTTGAAAGTTATTTTAGCTTCCAAATGCTGACCAATGTTTTGTAATAAAGCCTGGGACTCATCCAGTAATACCCCAGGGAGATGTGGAGGAAGTAAATTCTGTCTGTCAACTTTTGGGGTAAAAAAGTCCTATTTCATTAATCTGTAACTGATACTAATTGCTAGTTACTTTTTTACATGTTAGTAGTTTGTCTTTTAAACGGTATTTTAAGTGTATGAAGACAACAGCTATACCTTGCACTCTGTTTTCCTAGCCCAGAATCTTAGAGCATTGTGGATTTGGAATCAGCCCACCAAATCGGTCTGAACTAGCCATAAAAGATAAGGAGTTAATTTAATCTCTTTACAGATAATTTTCCTTTTCTAAAAAGTAGGTTGCACCAGATGATCTCTAGAATCTACCGGCCTGGCGCGGTGGTTCAAGCCTGCAATCCCAGCACTTTGGGAGGTCTAGGTGAGGGGATTGCCTGAGCCCACAAGTTTGAGAACACCCTGGGCAACTTGGCGAGACCTTGTCTCTAAGAAAAAAAAGAAAAAAAAATCAAAAAATTAGCCAGGCGTGGTAGCACACTCCTGTAGTTCCAGCTACTTGGAAAGCTGAGGTGGAAGGATCGCTGGAGCCCAGAGGGTTGACGCTGGGGTGACCCTGAGAGTGCCACTGCACTGCAGCCTAGACGACAGAGTGAGACTCCAAAAAAAAAAAAGGTAGAGATTGTAAATTTGCACATGGAAGACAGCCACGCTGCTGACGGGTCCCTATGACTCCATGGTGGGTGACAGCGTGAATGTCAACTAAGCTAAATTCTGCTAGCCCACTCAGATCAGGGAGCTCTAGGCACAGGTGACAATAACCCCAAGCCATGACTCCCATGTCCACAGGCGCAGAAGGGCATCCTGTGGTCCTTCAGCAGACCCACTGGCAGGAACCTGGCACAGGCAGTGACTGTCCTGAAGGCTGGGGAGAGGCCTTGAAGAACACTCTGACCCCGAGATTCCCGGATTCCAGGAATCGCTCCTACAGCATTTAGGGGGTGTTTGAGCAAATGCTGCCCAGAGAGTGCAATTTGCCAGATGGAGCAAAAGGCCTATCCTGGACTGCAGTGCTTCTCCTGGAAGCAGTTCCAGGATCCTGGGAGCCCAGGACCCCTGAGCAGCCATCACAAGAGGAGAGTGGAGCACTGAACTTGACCCGGGACCACCGAGTGCCAGGCCTGGCCAGACTCTGTTGTTTGTCCTGACACAACTCAATGCTCTGCTTCCATGTCACCTACCTTCCGGAATTCTCGTGAGGATCAAATGAGTCACCTTGACAATGCTGTTGCATGTCCCAGGTACTGTTACCATCATTCTCATTTCTATATCCATAGGACCCACCTTTCTTGGGAGGGTGGGAACCGCCATGTGCAGAATGTTCCACATGGAGCCCTGTGCTGGGAACATGAGCCCTCTAGGAAGCAGGGAGCCAAGACTGCCATTCCGGGGTTAAGAAGCTTACCCGGGATCTCGTGTATGCAACAACTAGGGATGGGGTCAGAACCCAGGTTTGTCAGACTCCAGTTCTCTTTCCACCAACGCATGTCCCAGAAGCCCATCTATGACTGAATGACCAGTGAGTCTGCAAACCACGATCCTTGAGTAACCTGGCCAGGGTGGAGCAGGGTGGTCAGAGGCTGGGTCGGGAGATAAATGCCATCAGGAGGTGAGTTCAGTTAGCAGGTTGCAAGTGATAAATGCGGTTGGACTAGCAAAGGCATTGGAAGGCCACTGATTTTGGCCGGTTGTTTTTACACTGCAGGTCACAATCCAGGAAGCCAGTTTAGTAGGCCTTGAGTAAAATAAAAGAAAACGAAATAGGATAGAGTGAAAGATATCAGAGTGTGTCATACAAAATCAGGGCATAGTATTGCTTCATGAAAACTGTGGACATCTGATCATGACACGCCCATGGATGCCTGTGTGTGTGCGTGCGTGCTCTGGAATGCAGTGTGAAATGGGTCACAGACAGATGTTTGAGAGCTGTGGTCTGCTCATATAGTCAAACGAAAGTCCACTGGGGCCAGGAGCCCCAATGTCTGTCTCTCTCTAGGACTCCCTCTTAGAATCTTCCATTCTGTGATTCTCGCTGGGATTCTACGATTCAGAGTATTCTGCACCTTTGTCAGTTGCTTGGGATCCAAGCCTCATTCTCTCCCCAGCCCTGTGGATTTGTATTTTCAGACTGCCCCCTGCATCCCAAGAAGGCCATCGTGATGGCACACTCCAGTGTCTCCAGCCTTGTTTAAGGGACTTGGCTTCAGGGCAATGGCTTGTGCTTCCCCGTCTTTTGGCCCATTGCTGGGTGATGCCAGAGCAGGGCCTTGACCTCGCCATCTTTTCTTCCTTGGTAGTTAGCGCCTAGCCTGGAGAACCTTTATTGGTCTGAAGCAACCTCAGTTCCACAGCTCACAGCCTGAGTGGTTCAAATCTAATGAGATGGAGAAAATTGCATCTGCTGGAATTCCAGAGGACAGGGTAGGCCTGGTGGGGGGACGGGCCAGTGCCCTGTGAGTGATGCGGGTATGGTAGGATGCCAGCCCCCCATCTTTGGGGAAACAGTTTTGGAGGCACGAGGATAAGCCGTGGGATCTGGAGATGGAGGAGGCGTAGAGTCAGGGAGAGGTCAGACTGGTCAGAAAGGACTGGAGAGGCAAGAACCAGAGAGAGCCAGCAATGTGACTGGGGTTGTATTTGGTTGCTGCTGCCGGGTGGTGCAATCAGGATCATCTCCCCATGGCCTGGGGGGGCACCAGCTCCTTCTGTGTGTGGACCTTGATTCTCTAAGGTAGCTCTGAAGGGGGGCTGGCTGGGGTGGGTCTCAAGCCACACACAGGTTGCGAGGATGTCCCACACCACTTAGCGCGCAAGCCTTGAGATGCTTATTCCCTCAAGTTCTAAAAGCTTAGAGTCTTAATGCTAAGACTCTAAAACCCCGTGGGAAAGAAGGCAAGTCTTTGGCTTGACACAGAACTACCGGAATTCACATCTCACCCTGTGCCATGCAGAGAGCGCGAGTTGCCGTTTAGGGTCCGGGCAGATTTGCAGAGGAGTCTTCTGGGAGGCCTCTCGCTCCTGCCCTCTTGACGACTTGCGTCATGAGCCTAGTGTTGATGATGAGAGTGACGAGACTCCTACAAGCAGCTTGTCCGCCCCCCCTCCCCCAGATCTGAATGAGTGGCCTGTGCTCAGGCTGCAGGTGGGGGGAGGGGCACACATGGAAAACGAGTCTAACAGTAGGCATCTATCCTTGGCGGCAGGTATCGTACGTTATTTTATGAAGGCAAGACAAGACCTCTTTTGCTTCCCATTCCTGGCCAGCCCTGAATGTAGACTATGACATCAGACCGGGGCTGATTCTCTCCATCTCTTTCTCTTAGAAGTTCTTGAAACCAGAAGTGGCTTTCGGTGGCCTGTGGCCATTCCCTAAGGTGTAGACCTGGATTCTGATTTGCACAGGAAAGCAAAGTCCTGGGGCTGAATGGCACTAGCGTGGTGCCTGGGAAAAAGAGAAAATCTTCCAGTAAGGGTGAGCTGGGAGTCATGAACTTGACCCAGCAGACACTTGACTTCACTTGAAGCCCAAGTTCATGATCAATGGCAACTCACAGTAACCACCACTGCTGAGCTCACTCTGGGCTCTGCGATCATGGCTCTATGTGCCTGGGTTCGTCCTTTCAAGAGCTCTGAGGCCAGCCTGTGGTGATCCTATTTTACCAATGAGATAACTGAGCCTTGGAGAAGCCAAAATGTGCCTAAGACCAAACACTCAGCAGACAGCAGAGCTGGGGCTCGAGCCCAGGCAGGCTGGATTCTGAGGCCAGAGTCCTAACCACTCTGTTCTGCAGCCTCTAAACCCAGGATTTAGAGGAATTCAGCAGTCGACATCCTATGCCGTGTTCTCTGGTTCTCACCCAAGAGAGCAGGAGCCATCTCTTGAAAAGAAAGTGACCCAGAATGCAGGGGGACCTCAGTTCTCTCCCCATCTCCATTGAGTCCAGACCTGCCTCTGGCCTCCTCTGAGCCATGGACAGGAACAGAAACTCTGTGGCCCTGGTGTGAAGTGGCCTATTCACCAGAGCGTGCCTGCACACCAGCCAAGGCTGGGCACGGAGCCCACCAGGAAGGGAAACTCCCCCAGATGATTACATTCCTACTCTGGGCCAGTGAGTCAGGCTCCCCCGAGCCCAGACAGTCTCCAGATGGCTTTTCACTGAACACTTTCCCAGAGAGTCTTGGGAACCCAGGGCAGGGTGGGGCTGGAGACGGAGCTCTGGCCCAGCATCGGGACAGCAGGTCAGTCCTTGGGTTGGCAGGATAGTCCCTGGGCCACCCGAACACACGGTGGGGTCCTGAGCAAATCCGTTCTGCTCCGAGCCTGCATTTTCTCATCTGCAATGAGTTGAATAGTGACCCCCAAAGTGATGTCCAAGTCCTAATTCCCCTTACCTAGGAAGGCGACCTTATTTGGAAATAGGGTTTTGTTGGTATGATTAAGGATCTCAAGATCATCCTGGATTTAGGATGGTCTGTACATCCAATGACAGTGGCCTTAAAAGAGACAGAAAAGAAGAAGACACAGAGGCCCAGAGGTGATGGCCATATGGAGAGAGAGGACCACCAGAAGCTAGAGACAGGCATGGACAGCACCTGACTCAGAGCCTCCAGCAGGACCCGGTCTGAGTCCAGACTTCTGGCCTCCACACCTGTGAGAGGGCACATTTCTGTTGTTCGAACCCTCCAAGTTGTGGTCATTTATTACAGCGGCCCTTGGAAACTATGCACCATCTCTGAGAGTCCTGACTACGACCAGAGGTCTCCCCGGCGGCTAGAAGGGCAAATAAGAGACAGAACCTGGCCCCTGCCCTGAGAAGCTCACAGCTGAGACGAGAAGCCGAAACTGGCACCAAATCACACCCGATGCAGCTCCTGCACCCAGAACCCAGGTTATACGGGGGAACAGCCCGGCCGCCTCAGGTGCAGGGGCTGGAAACTCAATCCGCAGAGAAGGATGCCCAAGAACTGCAGGGGCAGAGCAGGGCAAGGGTGTCAGCCCTGGCAGGGTCCCCTCCAGGGCTGACACCCGAGTCCTGTCGGGGCAGGAGCTGAGGTTACAATCCCATCTAGGCCAGCATATTTTCTAGGCGCTGCGCGGGTTCTGCAGAGGGGCTTCTGGCCGTGGGGGCCTCAGCTCACGGGGTGTCTGCGTGAGAGCAAGGGGTGCTCTCCATGACCTGTATCGTGAGCCTGGTGCTGATGGTGAGGGTGATGAAACTCCCACGTGCTGAGGGCAAGGCTTAGCCTGGGCAAGAGGCTTTGCAGGGCTCGGAGAAGGGAACAGAAACTTGTGGGAACCAGGAGCCAAGCAGAGATCAATCGGGTGGTGGGACGGAGGTGGAGGGCAGGGCGGACAGAGCCTCATCTTCCTCACCTGGAAGCCGACGTGGCCACACTTGCCTGCCAGAGCCTCGTGAGATGCATGTAGCTGATGGGTAGAACACAGCTGCTGTGGGTCCAGCCTAAGCTGGACTATTCAAGGTGCTGCTTCCCTTAGAGGCAGGTGCTTAGATTACAGGCATGCTCCAAAGTCGTTAACTTTCTTCTAGAATGTGTGCGTGCCTGGTGTCTTCAGTCAAGACAGGGCTGGGACACAGGGCTGCTGAGCCGGGCTTTGGGTTTGGGCGAGCCTGGGTTTGGAGCCCAGCTCTGCTTTTCCTGGGGAGTGTGGCCTGGGAAAAATTACTTATCGTCTCTGAACTCTCCCAGCTGTACCCCACATGGGAGGCAGTATCGACATCAGGGTGTGAGCATGCATACTGCTTGACACACAGTGAGTGTTCAATGATGCTTCCGAATAAATCATGGATTAAGATAAAGGCAGCTAGCTGGACTTGGTGGCTCAGCCTGTAATCCCGCGCTTTGGGAGGCTGAGGTGAGTGGATTGCCTGAGCCCGTGGTTTCGAGACCCGCCTGGGCAACTTGGTGAGACCTCATCTCTACAATAAATCAAAAAATCAGCCGGGCGTGGTAGCGCGCGCCTGTAGTTCCAGCTACTTGGAAAGCTGAGGCGGAAGGAT
>CAUYQG010293440.1:0-25361 GCA_963574415.1 Tarsius wallacei | reverse complement strand
TATATAATCTAGAAGAGATGTATAAATTCTTGCAAACATACATGCCCCCAACCTTGAATCAGGAAGAAAAGAAAACCCTGAACAGACCAATAGCAAGTAGTGAGATTGACCAAGCATGGTGGCTCATACCTGGAATCCCAGCACTTTGGGAGACTGAGTGAGAGGATTGCTTGAGCCCAGGAGTTCAAGACCAGCCTGGGCAACATAGTGAGACCTCATCTCTACAAATAATAATAGTAAATATTTAGCCAGGCATAGTGGCACATGCTTGTAGCCCCAGCTACTTGAGAGGCTGAGATAGGAGGACTGCCTGAGTCCAGGAGGTTAAGGCTGCAGTATGCTGGAATTGTGCCACTGAAGTCCAGCCTGGGTGACAGAGTGATACCCTGTCTCAAAATAAAATAAAAAAAAGCAAACAAACAAATAGCAAGATTGAATCAGTAATTAAAAGTCTCCAAACAACAAAACAAAAGTCCAGGATTTGACAGACTCACAGCTGAATTCATCCACACTTTTCAGAGAACTGGTATCAATTTTACTGCAGCTATTTCATAAGTTTGAATAGGAAAGAATTCTCCATAATTCATTCTATGAAGCCAGTATAGTGCTAATGCCAAACCCTAGAAAAGGCACAACAAAAAGAGAGAGAGAGAGGAGAGAGAGAGAGAGACAGAGAGAGAGAGGTACTGGCCAGTAACCCTGATGAACATAGATGGAAAAATCCTCAACAAAAATAATAGCAAACTGAATTCAACAGCACATTAAAAAAAAAATTCATTGTGATCAGGTGGGTTTATCCTAGGAATGCAAGAATGATTCAGCATACACAAGTCAATAAACATGATCCACCTCTTAAAATTAAAAACAAAAACTATATAGTCATTTCAGTAGGCACAGAAAAATCACTTGATGAAATCCAACATCTCTTCATGATAAAAAAAAAAAACTCAGCAAAATAGTCATAGAAACATTCTTCAAAATAACAAAAGTCATAAACAACAAACCACAGTCAATGTCATCTTGAACAGAGAAAAATTGAATGCATTCTTTCTCAGAATGGGAACAAGGAAAGAATGCCCACTTTCATCACTCTTATTCAACATGGTACTTGAAGTCCTAGCCAGAGCAATTAGGCAAGAGGGAAAAAAAAGGATATTCAAATTGAAAAAGAAGAAATCAAACTATCTCTGTATGCCAACAATATGATCTTATACCTAGAGAATCCTAAAGACTTCTCCAAAAACCTCCTGGACTTGATAAATGAATTCAGTAAAGTCTTGGAATATAAAATCAACACACACAAATCAGTAGCAAGCTATACTCACAATAGTGACCAAGCTGAGAATCAAATCAAGAACTCAATTCCACTTACAACAGCAGCCAAAAAGCTTAAATACCTAGGAATATAGTTAATCAAAAAGATGAAAGATCTCTAAAGAAGAACTATAAAATACTGATAAAAGAAATTTCAGAGGACACAAACAAATGGAAAAACATCACATGCTCATGATTTGGAAGAATAAACATTGTTAAAATGACCATATTACTCAAAGACATCTACAGATTCAACGCAATCCCTGTCAAACTGCCAACATCATTTTTCACAGAATTAGAAAAAACAATCTTAAAATGCATATGATATCCCTCCAAAAAGAGCCTAAGCAGAAAGAACAAAGCTGAAGGCATCAATTTAGATGACTTTAAATTATACTGCAAGGCTATAATAACCAAAACAGAATGGTACTGATACAAGAGTAGACATAAGCACTAATGGAAGAGAATAGAGAATTCTGAAATAAACCCAAATACCTACAACCAACTGATCTTCAACAAGGCAGACAAAAACAAAACACTGAGGAAAGGACACCCTGTTCAGTACATAGTGCTGGAAAAATTGGATCGCTACATACAGATAAATGAAACTTGATCCCTGTTACCATATACAAAAATTAACACAAGCAGGATTAAAGACTTACATGTAAGACCTGAAACCATAAAAATCCTAGAATAAAACCTAGGAAAAACTCTTCTCAACATTGGCCTATTGCAAAGAATTTATGGCTAAAGTCTCAAAAGTAAATGCAACAAAAGCAAAAATAAATACATTGGTCTTAATCAAACGAAAAAGTTTCTGCACAGCAAAAGAAATAATCGAGTCAATAGGCAACCTACAGAATGGGACAAAATATTCACAAGCTATGCATCCGACAAAGGACTGATATCCAGAATCCACAAAAAACTTAAACAAATCAGCAAGAAAAAAAGAAAACAACTCCATTGAAGAGTGGACAAATGACATGAACAGATATCTCTCAAAAGAAGATATACAAATGGCCAACAGACATATGAAAAATGCTCAACATAACTAATCATCAGGAAAATGCAAATTAAAACCACAATGAGATACCACCTTACACCAGTCAAAATGGCCATTTTAAAATAAAAAATAATAAAAAACAGATATTGGTATGGATACAGTGAAAAGGGAATGCTTAGACACTTTTGGTGGGAGTGCTAATTAGCATAGTTTCTGTGGCAATCCGTGTGGAGATTTCTCAAAGAACCAAAAGTAGGTCTACCATTCCATCCAGCAATTCCACTTCTGGTGTTTACCCAAAGGAACAAAGGTCATTACACAAAAAAGACATCTGCACGTGTATATTTATCTCAGCACAGTTCACAATTGCAAAGATTTAGAATCAATCTGTCAACTGATCAGTGGATAAAGAAAATGTGATACACACACACACTATCTCTCTCTCTCTCTCTCTCACACACACACACACACACACACACACACACACATACACACACCTTGGAATACTATTCAATCATAAAAAATAATAAAATAATGTCTTTTGCATCAACTTGAATGGAATTGGAGACCATTAGTCTAAGAGAAGTAACACAGGGATGGAAAACCAAATACCGCATGTTTTCACTGATAAGTAAGTGGGAGCTAAGCTAAGGGTCTGTAAAGACATATAGAATAGTACAATGGTCATTGGAGACTTAGGCATCGGAAGGTGGGTGGGAGGGTAAGAGATGAAAAAATCACAGGTGTATCAGGTACAATGTGCACTAGCTGAGGTGGTGGGTACTTTAAGCCCAGACTTTTTCACCACTATACAATGTATCTATGTAACCACCCATTTGTACTCCCAAAGCTATTGAAATTAAAACACAAAACAAAGTATCATCTTTTGGTTTCATTTATTTTCTCTAATGTTTGTTTATCTATTGCATTGATTTCATTATCTAGTTTGATTTACTCTTCTTTGTCTAGTACCAAAGCTTTTTCTAATGTAAGTATTTAGTGCTATAAATTTTTCTCAGAACACAGCTTTATCTACTTTCCATCAACTTTGAATTGTTGTGCTTTTTTATTAATTGCTTCATAATATTTTCTTAATTTTTTTGTTTAAATTTTAGATTCTGGGGGTACACATGTGTATTCGTTACATGGACATATTGTGTAGTGGTGAGGATCGGGTCTCAAGTGGCCCATTCCCCAGATAATGATCATTGTCCCTATAGGTAGTTTCTGAACCCTAGCCCTTCTCTCCCCTACCCCCTTAATGGTGACCTCAGCGTCTATTACTTCCATTTTTGTGACCGTTTAACTCCCATAAATGAGTGAGAACATGCGGTGTTTGGTTTTCTGTTTCTAGGTCAGTTTTCTTGGGATGATGATCTCCGTTTCCACCCATGTTGCTGCAAAGGACCTGATTTCATTGTTTTCATGACTGTGTAGTATTCCATGGTGTATATATACCACATTTTCATTACTCACTGATCAGCTGATGGGCATTTTAGGTGGATTCCACATCTTTACAATTGTGGATTGTGCGGTGGTGAACATACAAGTGCAGGTGTCTTTTTTATATAATGACCTTTCTTCCTTAATGTAGATACCTAGTAGTGGATCTAATTGCTTTATGATATTTTCTGATGTATTTTGTGTTATGAAGAAATGTGTTGCTTCATTTCTAAGTATTTGTGAATTTCCACATGTTTTTATTATTCATTTCCATTTTAATTCTGCTATAGGTGGAGAATATATTTTATATAATTTCAACCCTTTAAATTTTGCTGAAGTTTGTTTTTTGGCTCTAAATGTGATTTTGATGAATGTCTCACGTGAACTTGAAAATAATGTATATTCTGCTATTATTTGGTGAAATGTTCTAAAAATAAAAATTGGTAATGTTGTCCACGTCCTCTGCATGCTTTCTGATTTCCGTTTGTGCAAACTGAAAGGGAGTTTAAATCGTCTGATTATAATTTTGAAATTGTCGATTTATTTTAGCAGATATTTGGAAGGCCTGTCATTAGGAGTATACACATTTAGTGTTGTTATGTCTTCTTGATGAATTGACTTTTGAATCATTATAAAATCTCCCTATTTATATTTCTAATCAAAGTATATAGTTCATTAATTTATATTGCTGGTTCTAAATCTCCCATACTTTACATTGGCCCCATTTGTCTTTGTTATTATTTTGACCTGTTATATTTTCTGAGGAATCAATTAAGGTTTTTGTGACACTATTTTTTATCTATTAGCTTATTAGCTGTAACTGTTTTAATTTTTAATGTTTTCTCTTTTTTAGAAAGCTAAAATATGTGTGCTCAACTTTCCACAGTCTGCATGCAAATGATATTATACCACTTCATGTATAAAATCCTTACAACAATAATCTTCCAATTACAACCATCTCATCTTTTGTGGTTTTGATATATGTTACTTCCACATATGTAATAATCTTCTTAATACACAGCTATTGTTTTGACTTTAAACATTAACTTATCTTTTAAAGAGATTAAAAATAATGAAAAATCTCTTTATATTAAAATATCTCTTTGATATTAAAATATTTTATATTTTCTAGTCCTGATACTCTTCATTGTGGTATTATTTTCTATCAGCTTGAAATTTTTAAAAAATATTTTTGTATGCAAATCAAAACTGCAATGAGATACTATCTCACACCAATCAGGAAGGTTATTATTAAAATGTCAAAAACAACAGATATTGGCGATGCTGCAGTGAAAAGGGAACACTCATACACCGTTGGTGGGAATGTAAGCTAGTTCAGCCCCTGTGGAAAGTAGTTTGGAGATTTCTCGAAGAACTAAAAATAGAACTGCCATCTGACCCAGCAACCGACTTCTGGGAACATACCCAAAAGAGCGTAAATTGTTCTGCCAAAAAGACACCTGCACACATATGTTCACTGCAGTACTATTCACAATAGCAAAAACATGGAACCAGCACAGAGGCCCATCCATGATGGACTGGATAAAGAAAATGTGGTATGCGTACACCATAGAATACTACACATTCATAAGAAAGAATAAAATTATGCCCTTTGCAGCAAGATGAATGCAGCTAGAGGTCATCATTCTGAGTGAACTATCACAGAAACAGAAAACCGAATACCACATGTTCTCACTCGTAAGTGGGAGCTAAACACTGGGCACACACAGGCACAAGGATGGGAGCAACAGATGCTGGACGCTGCTAACAGGGGGAGGAAGGGATGCAAAGTGACCCACAGGGTACCATGCTCACCACTGGGCTGTGTGGCTCGTCAAAAGCCCAAACTTTACCTTCTCGTAATATGCCTAAGTACCAAATCCTCACGTGGACCTCATGACTTTAAAATAAAATAAAATATAACTAATTATGAAAGATTTTAAAAATATATATATATATTTTGTAATGCTCTTGCAATATTTTGCAATGCTGGCATCAATTCTCTCACTCTTGATTATCTGAATGTTATATCTTTATTTTAACTCCTTTTTAAAAGATACTTTTCCTTTATATAGAATTCTAGATTGCTGTTACGGATTAAATATATGTGTGCCCCCCCCCCAAATCCATATGTTGAAGCCCTAATCTCCAGTGTGGCTATATTTGGACATGTGTCCTTTAATAATCAAGATTAAATGAGATCATAAGGGTGTGTCCCTGGGACATTAGGATTAATGTCCTAATAAGAACAGACACTAGAGTGTGGGCTCTCTCTCTCTCTCTCTCTCTCGCTCTCGCTCTCTCTCTCTCTCTCTCTCTACTTACCTCTCTTTTTCACTCTCCTTCTAACTCTTACTCTCCTGACTCTCTCTCATTCTTTCTTTCTCTCTCCCACCTTGCACATGCACTAAGGAAAGGCCAAGTGAGGCCATAATGAGAAGGTGGCCATCTACAAGCCAAGGAGAGACCTCACCAAGAAACTGCTGGCACCTTGATCTGAGACTTCTAGACTCCAGAGCTGTGAGAAAATGAATCTCTGTTATTTGAAACACCCAGTCTATGTTATTTTGTTATGGCAGCCCAAGCTGACTAATACAGTAGATCTGTTTTTTCTTTTTTCTTTTTTTTTTCAGTTGGAGTCTCACTCTGTCACCCAGGCTTGAGTGCAGTGGCACAATCACGGCTCACGGTAGCATCAACCTCCTGGGTTCAGGTGATCCTTCTGCCTCAGCCTCCTGAGTAGCAAGGACTACAGGTACACACCACCACACTGTCCAATTTTTTGTAGAGACAAGGTCTTGCTATGTTACCCAGGATGGTCTCAAATTCCTGGCCTCAAGCTATCCTCCCAAAGTGCTGGAATTTCAGGTGTGTGCCACTGCTCCTGGCTTTCCTTTGGCATTTGATTTTTTTTTCTTTTTCCCTTGCTTGCATTATTTCTGATGAGAAGATATTGGTCACATGTCTTTATTCCCCTGTATAAAATGTGCATATTTTCTCTGGGATCTTTTCAGATTTTATCATTGGTTTCCAGAAATTTTATTAAAATGTTCCTGAGTGTGGCTTCATTTGTGTTTATCATGCTTGGGATGTATATAGATTTACAGTTATTTTTAAATTTATAAAGTTTTTGATGAGTTTTCTTCAAATGTCTTCTGGCTCCTCCCTCCATATTTTTTTTTTCTGTCCACATATGTTACGTGGCTTGATATTATTGACAGGTTATTGAGGTCCTATACCTTTTTCCCAAGCCATTTCCCTCTCTGTGCTTCAATTTAGAGAGCTATTACTGCTGTACTTCAAGTTCACTTGATGTGTCTAATAAGCTGTTAAGCCCATCCAGTGGATTTTTCATTTCAAATTTTGTATGTTTTAACTCCAGGAGTTCCATTTACTTTTTAAAAAAATATTTATATTAGTTTGCTAGAGTGCCATAACAAATACCAAAAACTGGATGACTAAACTACAGAAGCTTACTTCCTCACAGCTCTGGAGCATAGAAGTCCAAGATCAAGGTATCCCGGGTTGGTTTCTTCTGAGGCCTCTCTTTCCTTGCCTTAGAGATAACCTTTTCCCTTTGTCTTCACAAGGTCTTCTCTCTGTGTACCTGTGTCCTAATTTCCTCTTCTTATGAGGACACCAGTCCTATTGGACTAGAACCCACCCCAATTACCTCATCTAACCTTAATTACCTCTTTAAAGATTCTATCTCCAAATACGATCACATTCCAAGGCACGAGGCAGGGGGTGGGGAGGACTTTAGCATACACATTTTAAGGGAACACAATTCTGCCCAAACAATATTCTCTTTCACTTTTCATTATTTCCATATTTTCATGCTTTGATTTAAATCTCAAGTGTATTTATAACAGCATTTTTAACAACCTTTCTGCTAATTTCGTCACCGCTGTCATTTCTGTGTCTATTTCTATCATCTGATTATTTTTGTGTGGTTATGGATCACATCTCCTGTTTCGTTGCCTGTATGGTAATTTCAATGCTACACAAATTTTTTATTTGACATGTTGAGTGTCTGGATTTCATCCTGTGTCTGGATGTTGTTTTCTTCCTTTAAAGAGGGCTGTGTTTTATTTGGTTCATCAGTTAAGCTACTTGCAGGTAAGATCCTTTCAAGGATTATATTTAGGGTAGGTCTAGATAGCCTTTGTTCTAGAGCTGTGTTATTCCTAGAACTGAGGTATAACCCCTCTTGGAATCACTATTAAATACCCTGCCTATTCAAAGAAATCACTCTGCTGTTTCTACTCAAATGTTTTCTAGTCACCCTTCAGCTATCTTGCAGTTCCCCTTTCCCCAGTGGTTTTTCTTTGTCCATCTTCATGAACTCTCCTTCTAGAAACATGCAGCTTATCATTCAGCCAGACTCAAGAGAACCTATGTGCAGATCTTGGAGCTTTTTCTCTGTGCAGCTCTTGTGTCTCTGATTCTCTGTTCTGAAAATTCCAGTTGCTTCAAACTCCTGAAAGTTTTATCTCTGTCTCTTCAACTCAGTGAGACTGTTATGTGCTTCTTGGGTTTGCCATTTCTGTGCCACAGAAATTGCCTCTAGAATGAAAGTCAATGCAATCACTGAGCAAATTTGATTTGTTTCTCACCTCTCGGGGATTACAGTCTTATGTTGCGTATTGTCTAATAGCCAGGAACAATTATTTAATACATTTTTTCCATCTTCTATCTGTTTTACGGTGAAGAGCTGACTTTAGTACCAGTTACTCAAATATGGATTAGTTAGTGACTATGTATCAAAGTCAGTGACTATGTTTTTATTTCCAAGATTTTAAATTGGTGTCTTTTCCAGTCTACCTGTTCTGTTTCGTTCCTGTCTGCTTGGACTCAAAACTCTTTGCTTTCCTAAAAAAGTAAGTCGTTCTTTCACGTATCTCTTGAGCCACCTTAAACATACTTATTTTAAAGTTCTTATCAGTCTAATTTCACTCATGTTGAATTTGTGTTTCAGTTAGTTATTCTCCTGCCTTTCATAGAATTAGATTTGTGTTTGGAATATAGTTTGGAGGTTCAGTTTGAGTAGAAAGACTTCAAGTGAGCTTTATGCTTGGAACGGAATTGTGAAGTGATTAGCATGTGTGCTCTGGCCTTAAACTTCCAGAGTTGAAGTCCAAGCTTTGCCGCTCATTGCCTGAGTGATCCTGGCTACATACTTAGCTGTTCTGTGGTTTGGGTTCCTCATGTGTACAATGGGATAACAATAACAACTCAACAACTATCTCATAGAGGTGTTGAGATAATTGCATGAAGGATATATAAGGCACTTCCTGTATATAAAGCATTCATTGTCCATACACATGGCTGAAGTTTAATAAATGTTGCCTCTTAATCTCTCTCTCTCTCTCTCTCTCTCTCTCTCTCTCTCTCTGCATTAACCCATCATCATCAAGCCCTTTTGAAGTTGCTTCCACTTGCTTTCCAGGCCTTTAGTCCAGAATCAAGCTGTATCAAGGCATTTCAGAGGTTCTCTCTAATAGTGATAAATGACTGCAGATTCAATCTGTTTCATCCTTCCCTTGCTAAACCACCTTCTACCTTGATGGAGCCTGACACTTGCTAAAGCCAAAGCCCTAGGTCGTGACCAGGAGGGGGCTGCCCTGCCCCAGCCCCTGAGTTTAGCCTGGCTGTGACTGTTCCTTCCATGAATCCTTTTCCCTCAGGAATCCTGACTCCACTGCCTGCTTCCCAATCTGCAGTCCCCGGCCATGGGTAACCAGTCCCCACTGATCTCCAGGGATGTCTGTCTTGAGTTTCAATATGTACATGTCTTTCTTCAGTTCTCTCTATTTTCAAATTTCATCCACCACTGCTCTGTATTTGGAATGAAGTGACTTGAAACATGAGCTTATGAGTCATTCTGACGGAAACCCTCCCCCCACCCCGATTTTTTTATTTTATCTTTTAAAAACTATTGAGCAACCCCCTCGGGGCCCTTCCCATGTGGGAGCTTTTCTGTTCTCTCGATAAATCCTGCTTCCTCACAAAAATATATTTTTTATCTTTTTGAAAATTATCCGTTCCTTCCCCTTTTCCTACTCCTTCATGCATTTTCTTAATAAGAACTAAAAATGCATAATAAGCATAATTTAAAGGTTAAAGAAATCAAGACTTCTGCCTTATTTTCACAGGAATTTTGTCCTGTTCATCTTCTGTCATCTTTTGCAGCATTCATACAAATAATGCAGTGAACAGAGCTAATATTTAATACAAAACATGGCTTTTCCACATCAATGGATGCTGCGATGCTTTATAACCTTGAAGAAAAATTTAACTTGAAACTCCCAGGTCAAAGTTTTGACTCTGGGGAGTTACCAGAAGGGAGAGCCTTCCTGTGACTCGTAGTTAACAGCTCTCTGTCGCTTACCAGATTGAAAGGTTCTTTAAAGGTGCCTAGAAATTAAAATATTAAAAGGTCAAAAGAAATTTTTTAACGTAGCATAGCAGAATACTTCAAATTTAGGGCCTGAAAACAACAAACATTTATTATCTAAGGAATCTGGAAGTGGCCTAGCTGGGAAGTTCTGGTTCAGGGTCTATCATGAAGCTGCCATCGAGGTGTCAACTGAGACTCCATCATTCCCAGGCTCAGTTGCAGGAGAATCTGCTTCCTGTCTCATTCCTGCAGGTCCCTGCACAGGGCCAACCCATGACATGACAGCTGTCTTTCCCTGGAGCAAAAGATCTGGAAGAGAGCTCTGTCGAGGAAACCTAATATCAGAGGTGACATTCCATCACTTTAGCCATTCTCTATTCACTAGAAAGTGGACAGTCAATCCAAGCCAGGCCATGTTCAAGGGGAGGGGATTACATAAGGGCATGAATACTAGAAGTCAGGGATTATTGGGGGCCCTCTTAGAAGATGCCTACTCTAAGGAATTTTAAGGATCTTCTGGACCCGAGGTTTCCAAGTTTCCACCACCATGAAACATTTAAGCCTGCCACATATCTTGTGTTTTGGATTTTTTTACCCAGGTAGACTGTATTTATTAAATAATGGGTTTTTTCTTTATTTCTATTCATTGAAAAATTGTAATGTGGTAAAGAGCAATAGTTATTAGCAATTTTTAAAATTAGTGAAGTTATATGCTTAATTAGATGGCTGATGGGTTAATCTACTTGTAGAGCCTCACTTAATAGAAGCATGTCATTTCTTTTACTTTTGAAACACTGAAAATCGTCCCCAGCTTATCATCATTTCTTTTATGAATACTTAGATGTAGAGGCCCAGATAATCTAGATTAGGTAAAATTGATGTAATTAAGACCCTTCATTTCATAGATAGGAAACTGAGTCCCAGAAAGGTGAGCATTGGAGGAGGAAAGAATTACGATCCCTCTCTCCCAGTACTGTGTTCACAATGGCACAATGATGCTCTTGGTCTTTCACTCTCAAAGATGAGTAAAAGGCACTTTCCTAAGCCCTCATGATAATGATATTAAAATGTATGTGGTGAAGCTAGTATGATGAAACATTCATATTTTATTTTATTTTATTTTATTTTTGAGTTGGAGTCTCACTCTGTCACCCAGACTGGAGTGCAGTGGCCGCTCCCGGCCACCACAGCCTCGACCTGCTGGGCTCCGGCGATCCTTCCGCCTTAGCCTTCCGAGTAGCCAGAATTACAGGTACGCGCTACCACGCCCGGCTGATTTTTTTGTTTTTTTTATTGTAGAGATGAGGTCTCGCCAAGTTGCCCAGGTGGGTCTCGAACCCGCGGGCTCAGGCAATCCACTCACCTCAGCCTCCCAAAGCACTGGGATTACAGGCTGAGCCACCGAGCCCGGCTGAAACATTCATATTTTAAAGGCATCAGCTTATTTTAGCCAAACCAGACACAGTCAATGAAGCATTTTTCTCCACCTGATACAGATCAAACCCTACTCTTAGAATTTTCATTATTATGGCCAGCATGGTGACTCATGCCTGTAATCCCAGCCCTTTGGGAGGCCAAGGCGGGCTGATTTTTTGAGCCCATGAGTTCAAGACTAGCCTAGGCAACATAGTGACACTTTTTCTCTACGAAGAAAAATAGTTAGCCAGTTGTGGTGGCACACGCCTGTAATCCCAGCTACTTGGGAGGCTGAGGCGGAAGGATCACCTGAGCCCAGGAGGTCCAGGCTGTGGTGAGCCGTGACTATGCCAGGCACTTCAACCTGGGAAACAGAGTGAGACCCCCAATTAAAAAAAAAAGAATTTTCATTATGCTAATTAATAACAAGTTTATTTTTATTATAGTTAAGGGTGATTCGCTATGCTAATTTGCGTATTGACTAGAAAATATATTGAAGATAACCCTATAAACCTGTGAATCGACCATAGTTCCAATGTTGGTAAAAAATTAGTAATCCTGAATGAGAATGAGCTGCTAAATTACTCTAGTTAAAGGCTTTTCGGTCCTGCTCTGTGTGGAATAACATGAGAACCATCTGGACATTACAAAATGGCACAACTTATAAAAATATTTTTCATCTCTCATCCCCCAAAGTAAAACAGTACAAGGAAAACAAATTTTGCATCGTAGTCTTTACCCAGTAGAGGTGCTTGAGATCATATAATTAAGTTAATCATACAGGGTCTTTGAGAGGTATGAAGAAAAAAAAAACTTAACATTTATAAAAGATAAAAGGTTGCAACAACTAGAACAGAAGTTTATGATTTCTTTTAGTCGGAAGGAGTAAGTCCTGATGGAAACATAGAATCGATATCAGTGGCAGAGTGGTTGTGTGTGTGTGTGTGTGTGTGTGTGTAGCCTGCTATTAATGAACAGATTTCAAATAATGTCTCCACTGTGACTAGCATGGCTCACTAGCACATGACAAACAGAAACTCCTTAAAATCTTTTGACCCTCACCTGTTTAACACTTTGAGAGGCTTCTATCCTATTTGTATCTCATCATCTCTGCAAGTAAGCACCTATGTAAGATCAGAATAAGAAAAAAAATGATCAAGGGAAAAGCAAAGATGAAATATGATATTGCAAAGAGGATCATGACACATTTTTAGAGATGCTATTTCCTCTCTCTGTTTTTGAAAAAGTCTGGAAAGCCTGGCTAAATCACTTATCCTGTTTCTTTATAAAATGACATGATGTTAGTGGTTTTCAAACTGCTCTATGGAGGCCTGAGAGTTTTTTGGCAGCAGATTTTTGGAGTTCAGTAGGGAGGGGTGATGAGATTAAGAGGAAGTACCCACCTACCCACCCCCAGCTTCAACCAAGGAGTCCCACTTTTTTTGAAAACTTTATTTTATCATAAAGATGTGGGGTACAAGTCAGGATTAGATACATAAGTAATGTATGTGCAAGTGTAGTTTGGGCTTTCAATTGGTCCTTACATCCCCTGGCTTAGGACCAGGTACCCTTTGTGTTTTTACATCAACCCCCCTTCCCCACTCCGGCAGTATCCCGCAACTGCCAATCTCTTCCTTGTGCTTTTGTGATTAATGTTCAGGTCCCACTTATGAGTGAAAACATGTGGTATTCAGTTTTGTTTCTGTGATAGATCGCTAAGAATGATCATCTCCAATTCCATCCAATTTTCTGAGAAGTCCATGATTTTTCCTTCTTTATGGCCATACAATATTCCGTTGTGTATATGTACCACATTTTTTTTAGCCAGTCCAGTTTCAATGGGCAGCATGGTTGGTTCCATGTTTTTGCTATTGTGAACAGTGCTGCAATAAACATGCATGTGCAGGTAGGTGTCTTTTCTGTAGAACAATTTATGTTTCTCTGGGTATATTCCCAGGAGGGGGATTGCTGGATTGCATGGAGGTCAGTTTCTAGTTCCTTTAGAAATCACCACACTATTTCCTGTAAAGGTTGAACTAGTTTTCACTCTCACCAACAGTGTAGAAGCATTCTCTTTTCTCCACACCCATGCCAGCATCTGTTGTTTTTTTATTAATGATGGGCATCCTTACTGGAGTTAGGTGGTATCTCAGTGTGGTTTTGATTTGCATTTCTCTGAGCAGTTTTTCATGTATGTGTGGGCTAAGGAGATCCACTTTTGCCTTTTCATGCATTGGGCTTCCAAATATAATTTTTGTTGCCAAAAGTATTTTGAAACCACTGAGCTAGCAATGGTAAAGAAAAAATCAGTCTGACATTATATATTTGGATTGATGAAGATTTGCCATAGTTCAATGACAGAAAATCTAGGGGATTCTAAGGGCGAGTATCAGGACCTTCCCCTGTATGAGGATACTGGAAACAGAGTTAGGGACACCTTGCTAAGCTCCAACTGAGACACGGGGAAGCTCTAGTCATCAGACAGTGCTGGGAAAGGCAGCTAGCAAGGATGCAAGAAATGAAGGCAGCCCTGAGAAACTTAACTTTTCTTTTTAAACATTTTTCATTTTATAATAATGCAGAAGTAAATGCTCACAAAAGAGTCAGACCAAGTGCAGTGGCTCATGCCTGTAATCCCAGTAATTTGGGAGGTCAAGGCAGGAGGATGATTTGAGCCCAGGAGTTCAAGACCAGCCCGGGTTACATAGAAAGACCTCATCTTTTCAAAAATTCAAAAAAATTGGCCAGGTGTGGTGGCACACACCTACTTGGGAGGCTGAGGTGGGAAGATTGCCTGAGCCCAGGAGATCGAGGCTGTGGTGAGCCTTGATTATGCCACTGCACTCAACCTGGGTGACAGAGTGAGACCCCAAATCAAAAATAAATAAATAAATAAGAGTCAAATAGTAGGAAATATACAAGATGGAAGATTTCCTGCTTATCTGCCCATCCCACCATACCTCCTTCTCACCATAGGTAACAACTATTTTCATTTGGTTTGTGTTTTCACAGATCTTTTTTTTACATGCATGTGTATATGCACATAAATCTTTTCAAAAACAAATGAAACTGTATGCATTGCTGTGCAATTCGCTTTACTTATTTATATGTCTGGGAATTTTTTTGAATCATACATGTGTATCTGTCTTATACTTTCTATAAGAATTTCATTATATTTCATAATATATAAATATATTAATATAATTATTCCTAAATGAATGGGCTTTAAAGTCATTTTCAGATAATTACTATAAATAATGAACATTATACATACATCTTTATGTACACTGTGAGTGTTTCTGCAGGATAGCCTACTAGAAGTGGAATTACTGTGCCTAAGAGTGTGAAAAGATTTTAACTGTACCTGTTTACACAAACACCAACAGGATATTTCACTATATATTTGCAAACAATTAATGTTATCAGTTTTCTTAATTTTTACCAAATGAGTAAAGGAAAATCTTGATACTATAATTAATATATCTTTGATTACTAGTGAGGTTGATCATTATTTCATCTATTTTTGGCCATTTATGTTTGCTTAAAGAAAGCACCAGCCACGGGCATGTAGAGACTAGATTTTGGTGCCACATTTGTAATGAAGTCTGCAGACTCTGGTCAACTAAATTCACCTTTTGGGACCTCAGTTTCTCATTTTGAAATAGAAATAATAATTCCAGTACTGCCTTACCCCACAAGGTGATTGTGTTTATTAAAATAATGGATGAAAAAGCAATTAAAAGATTCTAAAACTCTAGACAAATGGGATTTCTTTTAGTTTAAAAAAAAGGTGCAACATTGCTGAACAAATCTGTAATTGGGAGTTTTTCTAAACAAAAGATGGATGGTGTGTGTAGTCACTCCATTACAGACCGACTTCAGTGTCTCCTCAGACAAGTTTGTCAGGTGAGCAGGAGGCAGAAATACTTGTTCAGGTCCAGAACTGTTCCCCATCCCCATCAGGCCTGGGTGACCACAGAAGAAAATTTACTCCCCATGAGATTTCTAGCCAAGTTTGTAGTTTCAAGGAGTTTGGGTGGGGGGGTGGGTGCTCTTCCACTTCTTCTCTGGTTCATCCATCAGAAACAACAATGCCATCTGGTTACCGGGGACCAGTGAGGCGTAAAACGTCTAGAAAAGCAGCTGTCTTCCCCTTTACCTGTGTCAGAATTACTAATTAAATGACAAATTTGCCTTTAGCTATAAACGAAAATTCATGCTGCTGAAATGAGTACAGCTCTTAGTTGTTATTAACCATAGTTTTTAGTAACAACTCTTCCCTTAAAAGAAACTTGTACCTCAATTAGACAAGGATAAAAATTCCCATCTGACTATTGTTTTAAGAATAATGTATGCAGTCATTTTTATAAACTTTTAAAAGTCACCTTGTATTTTGTTTTTTACCATGAGGTAAAAGTAGTCTACCTATCTATGCTGCCTCCTTTTCCTAATTTGATTTTCTAAGATTGCACACATGTAACAGAATTTTCATTTCCATTTTCTCCACCACCCATTCAAATTGCCAACGTATTGCATTTACCTGGATGTGAGAGTGGTATGATTGAGACCCTGGTCGTGTTACCCTCCTCAAACTTTGTAAAACTTTGTGTAAATATCCTCCCAAAATATCAGCACATCATTGGTATAACTCATTGGTATAATGGATAAAGTAGGAATTGTAAAAACCTGAATTTAATTAGATTTTAGGTATTTTCTACAACTCTCAATTCTGCTATAAAAAAAATCTACATATTTTGGGTAACTCATGTACAAAGAAGCGCAGTACGTTCCTCAATGTCTAGCATGAATAAAATTCTTTCCCAAATGTCAACCTTCTTCACATGTAGCAAACACTTTTCTCTCATGCTCCCAGGTTGCAACTCTGGTTTCCCTCACCTCTTAGCAGATTGATTCACAGACTTGTGAAAACCATTAAAATAATATCTCCTCTACTTTTAGGGGCTCCTCCTTCTTGGGATCACTTTTAGTGCACATCTAACCTCTGGATGCTCAAAATCAAAAGGACACCCCCAAATTATGGTATCTTTCTTTCATAACTGCCTTCAGGATCTAGTCTATTTGGTAACTTCAGTCTAGACAAGATTCATTTGGACTAGACTGTACCTTTTGTACCTGAGTATTGTGTGACATAACCCAAACACCTAGAGTCACCAAACCACTTGCCCCTCAGGGTTTTGTGTTATATCATGATTGAGCTCCTCATTCCCCCTGGAATAAGCAAAGTCGTGACCCTTTAAAACAGACTGCATCTATGGGCAAGTGTGACCAATTCAATGTAATCTTCACGTATTGAGCTCCAGTTATGATAAATGCCCAGGCTAGCCAGTTGAAGGGGATAAATACGAGTACTTTGCACACCTCGAGAAGTTTTTCATATATAAAATAACTACAATATAAGACAAAATGTAGAATTTTCCCGAAGATGGGTAACCACAATATGAACATTGTAGAGAAGATCATCTGATAGTCTACGGGTCACATAGAACTACTGAGTTTTTCCATCTGTGAGCACTGGTTCATGCTTGGGCTGTCTCTGCCTCTTTGCTCAAACTTCTTTGCTGCTCCTTTGACTCAGCCTCTACATTCACCTCAGTACTGTTGAAAGTGGGGAATGTTTAATGATGTTTTAGAGGAAAAGTCAACAGAAGAGTCACTTTCAGCTAATATTCCCAACAGGAAGTAAATCATTTAACCAAAGAGACTTACAATGCTCCTCAAACTTCACTGTGCATATGAATCGCCTAAGTAACTCATTAAAATGAGGATTCTAATTCGGTACTTCTTGGGTGGCACCCAAGAGTCTATCCTTCTAACAAGATCCCAGGTGATGTCAATGCTGTCTGCCTGCAGCCCACACTTTGAGCAGAAAAGATTGAGAACATTGCTTCCCACAGCTGCAGAAGATGCTGATCAAGGCAGAGAAAAAGTTGTTGAAGAGCATTCAGGCTAAAGAGAGATGGAAGAAGGCAGAACTACACAAGTCACTCATTAACAAATTCAGCAGTCAACATCTCACAGAGCTTAACGGGGAAAGCAAAGCCTTTCACACAAATGCACCGAGAGGGCTCAGTACTTAAAAGCTACATTTTGGGCAAAGACATGGGCAAATGTTCAGAGCAATTCCATCGTTAGTAATATGGGATATGAAGCAAAAGCTGGTCCCCTGGACAGCAACAAGCATCTAGGATACAGAGGTCTTCTAAACTGGATCACAACCTTCCCTACCACAAGGTACAAAATCTCACTAGTTTCTCGGTGAGCAAGAGTTGAAGCCTGACAGGAAAACACACTCTATATCCCTCATAAACATATTATACATATGTAGAGCAAGCTTTACAGAATGCTTATGGAATATAAGGGGTCAGTCACATTCAACAAATTGTTTTGCTGTTCTCATGAAGTATTGAACTAAAGATGATTCATTATTAACAAAGAGAGAATGTTGTTCATCTCTATACTATGTTTAATACAGAGATTATATTCCTGTTATTAATATAGAGATATGAACTCAGGAGACCCTATCTGAGTATTAGAAATCAAGATTGTTGACTTGATATACTTGTCCCCACATACGGCTATTCACAAGAGAAACACAAAATAATAATAATTAAAATAAGACATTTAGATTTGTTCTTTTTGTTCTAAAACACATAACAAAGCAAAAGGATCTTGTTGTAAGATTCTTATACTTCTAAGGAAAAAGACCCACAGCAAGGACCTGACGATGGCTATTATAACCAAGTTCCAGAGAAGCATATTTTCTTAATGGTAATAGACATTATGCCTGGCTGCTAACTCTGAACAGAAGTCAGAGCCAGACAAAGAAGATTTACTCTCCATCTGAAGAGGGATTTTTATCAATATTATTTTCAAGGAAGAGGCTAAGTAATCTTCAGTTGAATTCTGAACTTATCACCCAGTAGTCTTAAGGTTTCTTATACTACTCAAAGGTCCAGAATATTTTATCTAATGTGAAAGATAAAGGAATAGTTATATCAATCTCACATTGCTTTATTTAAAACAACTACTTTAAAAGTTCAATTTAAATAGTTTCAATGAGAACTGGCCCATCATCACATTCTGTTGAATCCTCCCGACCTCTGATTCACAATGGGCATTATGGTTTATTCTTTAATGTACATTAATTTGGTTCAAGCAGGATCCAGACTGCACATCTCAGCATTCTACTTGAATAAAGAAGAAAGCATTCAATTCCCTCCATAGCAAATTCAGCCTTCCACAAGTCAGTTCTGCCCGTCAGTGATGGCTGCATTGCAAAAACCGCTTTGCGAATGTTTTGCTGGGTTTTGTTGCTAGGTGATGACGGGGAAAACTTCGCAATTCCTGCTGAGAGGTTTAAAAAAAAAGTGCCTGTAACCAGTTTCATATTAAAGAGGAGGGAAAAAAATAGGGCAGCCTGCACCTTAATTCTTCAAGGTTTACTCCTTGCCCTGTACTCCCCCTTAGCTGCCACACAGAGAATTGTGACCACTAAGAAATGTGATATACATAACATGGGGGTAGGCTGGGGAGGAGACTCAGTGGGGACAGGAAGGAATATTCCATTTGTCACCAACCAAATCAGAGTAGAGTTAATAACAGGATTTGTCAAATGTCTTCCTTTTACTCTGAACTAGAACTTAAATAATAGGAGGGGGAAAGAAATCACAGAAGAAGGGGGTCAACGGAACAGTATCAAGCCATCTTCCCAATATTCTTTTCCATTCTACCCATCAGCAAAGACCTTTTGCTGAAGAAATTGGCCTGAAGCTGGAGTCAGATTGTACCTGAGCTGTGTTTCAGAAACCCTTGGCCTGGATGCGACTTTCCAGCAAAGCAGCAGGGATTCCTGGGAAAGCCCGGAGGCCTGTCTGAGGCCTGGTCCTATGTCAATGATTGATGAGGACGAGTGCGAGGGGTGACACACTGTGAAATCAGACTGAGGCACAAAGAGTTAATCCTTGGGCTTTTTCCAAACTGGATCCTTTGAGGGGAAAAATAATATTTATTCCTTCCTTTGTTAGTTTTGCAGCTAAAAAAGCACTCTTGATATCTTATTCACTAGGCGAAATGCCAGCCTGCAACCTCCATAAAATTTCAGGAGATAAATACCACACTAGTAGCAGTAATTATTTGTCCTTGCATGATCATCATCAAATTATTTTAAACTGCTGATTTAACAAGTCCTGTACTATAACCAGTAGAGAGAGAAGAGCATTTGTTTCTGCATACAAATTTCTTTCCACAAATTAAAGGACCTACCTATAAATCCCAGGAAAGAAAAAACTGAGAAATTACAACTCTCCCACCTTGGGCTTCTCTATTCTCAGAAATTTGGAAACAGCTTGGGAGTAAGAGTCAGTCCCCTTTTTCTCCTGCACTGCCTCATTCACTCTTTCCCACTCCCTGCTGGGTCCTCTCCTGGGAGGACAGGGAAGGCCATGTGTGTTTTTGACTTGGCCGCACAGGCGAGTTTCTTGTACTTTCGCACCCTCCACAGCAGATGCACAAACTTCAGCAGAGTCTCTTTAACACTTCATTAATTATTGAGCTGTGCCAAGAGTAATTATTGGGCTATGCCAGGAGTCCTTTTCTCCCACATCAGTAAACAGTAATTTAGAGAAGGGGGGTTATAACCTTAGGGTGAGCAACGTTTTCCCCCCACAGCTGTGTGGTGAGCCCAACAATAATGCACATGCTTCAACAAATGACGAGGCCCGCAATCCAGCCTCTGCCGCACACAGGAAGTGTGACGGGCCAGCAGAAAGAGCTCACCGTGCTGATCGCGTGACACAAAAATTGGAACATCTCATTTGCTGAGAGATACAAGGTATCTCTTCTGACTTTGTGCTTTTGCCCTGATTTCATAACAACAATAACAATCATATTCAATAACAGCAAGGGAATTGACTTCCAAGATGTTCCTGATATGTTGTGATGGAAACATGTTAACACTGATATAACACCTTTTCTCAATTAGTAAGATTTCTTTTCTTTTGCCATTACTCAGTAAAATCTCCACCTTTCTTTCACTTCACAGATGTTGGTTCCCAGTCACTTGACAACCCTAGCCAACCCTGGGACTCAGCAAAATAGAAACATCTTTTTCTGACATTTTTCAAAGTCAAATCAGACATACAAAAGGCTTGTGAGAGCTAGTGTTCCTTTGGCTCTTTAGAGCAGGGTTGAGTGTTTGTTGCTTCCATTTCAAAATAATGGAGTCCTGGGGCTAAAAGGTTATTTAGTGCCACACTCTTCCCATTCTATATGATGGTTAAATTCCCTCCAAACAGCCCTCCAGAATGTGTTTGTCCAGTCTGTGCTTTGACTGAAGGAACCAATTTCTGTAAGAAGCAACTCATCTGACTTTCAAATAGCCAGCATTTAAGTATTCAATCTTAAAGTAACAGAAATCTTAAATAACAGAAATCTGTCTACTTTTAGCTTCTGTTCAACTTTGCAAGTATTTCATGCCAGCTAGCTATCTTAAATCAGTATCTTCAAACTTTGGGATGAATAAGAAATTCACACCACTAAATATGCAAATTCCGGGGCCCAATGTCCCTAGAGATTTGTTTCAGGAAGTCTTCAGGTGGTCCACAATAACACTTTGAAAAACACTGCTCTGAGACTTTTATTCCCAAGGCTAGACTTCTTCAGGCTCTTTCAATTAATTCTGAGGTCATCAGTGAGTTCCACATTGCTGTATCTAAAGATCAGCTCTCTGTTCTCATCTCACTCATGTCCGTCACTCTGTCCTTCTTGAAATGCAGTGTTCACTTGGCCTCTGGGACAGCCCCAGAGCCCTGTTTTTCCTCCCGTATCCCTGTCTACTAAAGTAACACAATGGCTTCCTTGGGTACCTCCCAGAGCATATGAAGAAAACTCCTATTCCAGGGTGTTGTGCTTTCTTTTCCTTCTGCACAGAATTTTCTTCTTTGCCGGGCCCAATGTCTCACACCTATAATCGCAGCATTTAGGGAAGCCGAGGTGAGAGGATTGTTTGAGTCCAGAAGTTCAAACCAGCATGGTGACATAGCAAGATTCGGTCTTTACAAAATAAATAAGTAAATAAATTAGCTGGACAAGATGGCACACATTGTAGTCTCAACTACTCGGGAGGCTGAGGCAGAAGGATTGCCTGAATCCAGGATGTCGAGGATGCAGTAAGCCATGATCGTGCCACCGCACTCCAGCTTGGACAACAGAGTGAAACTCCAATTTAATAAATAGATAAATTAGTTAATTGATTAAGAATTTTTAAAAATAAAAAAATTTTTTAAAGAATTTTCTTCTTTGATTCATTTATCTTCTTCTGTTTATGATACCTTCCCTTATTATTTCAAGTTTCTCATCAAATGACCACTCTTCTAACCAATTTGTCTAATGTAGCCCATATCCCATTCTCTATTCCCTTACACTGCTTAATTTTCTAATAGCACTTATCACTGACATTATAATATACACTTACTCACTTGTTGATGTGTTTGGTTTTGGGGGGTTTTTGTTTGTTTTTTACCTCTCCAGTAAGAATGCAAGCAACGAGAAGACTGTTTTATAAACTGCCATTTCCTCAGTACTTAACAATGCTTGCATGCAGTAAGCCTTTAAAAAAAACTGTCAAAAAATGAAAGGAAAATGGTACTGAGTCTTTTCACAAGTATGGGTGAGTCTGTCTATGTCCCTCTAAAGGTATGCTCCCAGAACGCCTCACAAATTCCAGATGTGACCTGGCCAGAATAGAACAGCATACTCTATCTTCTCGTTTGGGATCGTAGAATCGTACAAATATGGCATCCGTTTTCATTCACTCTTAGGGCAGCTATGTCACACAATTGAATCACATTGAGCTTATGCAGCTGCTAAGCCACATTGCCCTGTGCAGCTGGATATTTGGAACCAAACTCAGGATTTCACATGCATCCCTGTTAAATGTTCTCTGATTAAATTTGCTCCAGTCCATTAAAATTCTTTTGGATACTAATTCTGTCGTTAAGCACGTTCCCACATCAGGAGCTCTTCTGCATTCATCTCATATGCTTTTACTGACTCATTTTCTTGTTCTAATGATGAATGAGAAAAAGCAGGTAGTGGAGTCAAAAAACTGAAGTGTATATCTGGGCACTGCCACTTACTAGCTATGTAACCAACCTTAGTTAAGCCAATTAAGTTTTTTAACTCCCTTTTCCTCCTATATAAAATAGAGACAATAGTACCCAGCTGATAAGAATTAAGTGTGACTGTAAAATATTTAATGCAGTCACTGACACGTATAAGCCAGTATTATTCTAACAGGCAACCCAGAGCCGGCCACTAAACAAACTTTTGTTCGTTTTTGACCAGGACAAGGGCACAGACAATCTATGTAGTAGAACTTCAGAACTGTACATCAAGGTAATCAACTACCCATTAGTTAGCATTCTTTGAAGTTCAGTTGGTTCCTTGACCAGTTATAAATACATCTCCTGGTGTTGTCATGTTATTTGCAGTTCTGCATTTTATTTTTTAAAAGTTCAAGAGAGACAGCCAAATGCAATCTTGAAGTACGGACATGCTATGTTTAGTACAGTCTCCAGAGCTACCAAAGAAAATTTGCTTGGTGACGTCAGCAAGCTGGCTAACTGGAGATGCCTGGCACTCATTCCTCCCACCCCACAGTAAAGGGCCAAGGCAATGAGCAAACAGCTAAAATTTGACTGGAATGCAGCAGGAGAGTGGAGACACACCATGGTGACTGGAAGCCCAGGAGGGCAGCATGGAGGCATCAGTTTCTACAGCCTCTTTCCCCCACCTGGATGAGATCTTTCCAGAGTCAGGAGGGATGTAAGGACACATCAAACAAGAAAAGGTAAACAGAAGAACTCCACTAGTCTCTGTTGCCACCGCAAATACCTGCAGTCCTTATTACAGGAGAATCCCACAGTCCTCGCAATCCCTGAGCCCGATTAGAAGAACTCCTGGAAATTCACACAGCTGCACTGCCCTGGATTAAGAGCATGAAATGTGTGCACACCCCACCTCCCATCAAGCTCCTGTGGGCAAAGCTGCGGCAGAACTGTACCATCTTTGGATCTTTGGAGTGCACCCTGCTCTGGGTGTCAGTAGCCACTGCACTTCTCCAGCACTGAGGCTCCATCTTCATCCCACCAAGCCCACTTTAATGGCTGAACATCATAACCCCAGCTGAGTGGAGCCTGGGTCTAGGGTGGCTAGGACTCTGGTCCTGCACAGAAGAAAAGTCAACCCCTACTGCCCATAATTCCAACTGGAGGAACAGTCTGGCAGTCCTACCAAGGGCAAACCTATCCTTGAGCCAGACAAACCACTGTATACCCTCCCTGAGCAAAAGAGGCTCTCAAAACTCTCAGCAGCCCTTTGGGTGACTGAGGTGAATGGATTACCTGAGCCCGTGGGTTCAAGACCAGCCCGGGCAACTTGGCAAGACCTCATCTCTACAATAAATAAATAAAAAATTAGCTGGGCGTGGTAGCATAAACCTGTAGCTCTAACTACTTGGAAGGCTGAGGTGGAAGGATTGCTGGAGCCCAGCAGGTCGATGCTGGGCAATGGAGTGAGACTCCAACTCAAAAAAAAAAAAAAAAAAAAAAAGCTCTGAGCAAAGGACAAGCTCCTAGGTCCAGCAGAGCAAGTATACATATTCACCCAGGGCTTGATAAATAGACCTATGGTGACCTACCTACTGCAGGTGAAGCCCCTGGCATGACCAGTGGTTCTATGCCCGTAATTAGGGCCTACAAAATTGCTCCAAGGGCCACCCCTGTCAGGCACACCCCCTGGCTAGTTAAGCATCTATGTACCCACATCACAGGCCTGAGAAACACCCTACAGGCTCCCCTGGCAAGCAAGCCCCCAGGTTGGTCAAGCAACTGTGCGCCTGCGTCTTGGGTCTAAGAAACAGTCCTGAGGGCCCCACCAGCAGGCACACTCCCAGGTCCACCTAGCAGCCTTGTCCTCACATACCAGGCCTGAGAAGCACCTACATGGGTCACCTACAACAGACATGCATCCATACCTGCTAAGAAGCTAAGAAGCCATGCAGCCACATTCTGGGCCTGATAAACAGCCCCATGGGCCACAACAACATACATGTAATCCCCGCCAGACTAACTTCCTTGTATCCCCAACCCCATGCCTATGTAGGCCAGCCCACTGTATGTACACAATGTGCCCCCCAACCTAAGAAACAACCTGGCAAGCCTACCCTCTGGCAAAGATGTGCCACCACTGCCACAGACTCTCTCAGCCAAAGCCACTGAGACACTCACAAACATCACTAGTATGGATTATAGCTGAAGAAACTCTATGGAGACTACACTACTGCATCCACCTAGAACCAAAGCCAAGCCACGCAACTGAACTGACACCCCAAGACCCATTCACATAAGTGAATCTTGCCCTACAAAACCTACCCTATAAAATTGGAAGAGATGACTCTTCCATCAAATGTGCAGAAATCAATGTAGGGACACATGCAACATAAAAAAGCAAGGAAGCCAGGCTCAGTGGCTCAGCCTGTAATCCCGTGCCTTTGGCAGGCTGAGGTGAGTGGATTGCCTGAGCCCGCGGGTTCGAGACCTGCCTGGGCAAGTGAGACCTCATCTTTACAATAAATCAAAAAATTAGCCGGGCGTGGTAGCGCACGCCTGTAGTTCCAGCTACTTGGAAGGCTGAGGCGGAAGGATCGCCGGAGCCCAGCAGGTTGAGGCTGTGGTGGCCGGGAGCGGCCACTGCACTCCAGTCTGG
>CAUYQG010293438.1:0-12242 GCA_963574415.1 Tarsius wallacei | reverse complement strand
CCCCTCTCCTTTCCTTCCTTCTCCGCAGGAGGCCATAGTCAGCTCCAGGCCTCCCTGGGCACCAGCCTGGGGGTGGGGAGTGAACAAGAAGGACCCTGTGCAGAGCAGCTGACACCAGAGCAGGAGAGCAGGAACAGTCCTGGCCCCCAGTGAGCACCACCCCCTCCCCTCAGCCCAGGGATGTCCCAGGAGCAGGAGGAGATATTTAGGATGCTGGCGATCTGGGGAGGGGGTCCCAGACTCCTGGGTCCTTTCAGACAGCACCATCCTAGCAAGCGAAATCCTCAAAGAGGCTTCCTGGAGGGCCGTGGGGGTGGTGGTGGTTGGGGAGCAGACTGCTGGCCCCCCCACCCTCAGCACGCCCCCGACTCGGGCAGGGACTCTGCAAGATAAAGAGGGAGTGGGACAGCTCAAATGGTGCTCCCAAGCCTCATGCAGCTAGCCTTTGCCTTGTTCCCAGGAGCAGAGGCTCCGCCCCTCCCGCAGGAAATGGGGGATGGGGTATTCAGCCCTGGAGAGGGTGCCGGCTGTATATTCCACAGAGCTTGTCCTCACCTGCTCCTTCAGCTCCTGCAGCCCCAAAGTGGAGATGCCTCCGGTGGAGGTCCTCAGGGGGGTCTTGGGACGCCGCCATACTCTCTTCAGTCGGTCCCAGGACACCTTGGGGTTCAGGGTGGGGGACAGAAGTGGGCTCAGGAAATTTGGTCAAGGAGACGAAGGTGCTTTACCAGGCCCAGCTTATGGGACTTTCTGCCACAGCAAACCCCCAATAGGACACCCCCAACCTCACCCATCCCCATCTCCTGACTCCTTAGAGCCCTCTGGCCTTCCAGGCAATCAGGGAACCCTGGCGAAGAACCCCGCACTTACTCCCAGCCAGAACAACTCCACCAGGAAGCCTGCGCTGCCCCCTCTGATTTTCCCACAGCCCCTACTCCCGCCCTCCACTCCCCCAGGTCCCTTGCCTCATAGACGTAGTCGAGGATCTCAAGCAGCGTGAGGACGCTAGCCCCGATGAACAGGCCCATCTGTCCCCCGAGGTCTCCTGGGGAGCAGGCAAGCAGGTCAGAGGGAGCAGGCTGGGCCCACACACACCCACGCAAGCTGGGGCTGGGGCCGGGCCAGGTCTCACCCAGCAGGGCTGACAGGCCATAGGCTGCTCGCTGCTCCACAGCTTCAGAGGTCAGAGCCTCGAAAAAGACGTCTAGGACCAGGAAGTTCTCCCTGCAGGGACAGGAAGCGGGGTGTCCATGTGGGGCCACTCATCCTGAGAAGACAGTGCAGATCCAGCAGGCTGTGATCTGAGACCCCTGCACTGGGAAGCTGGACCACCCACCCCCTCGGGCTCCCAGAGGCTGTGAGGGGAGGCAGTCCCAGGTGTGTATCAGCTTCAGATGTGGAGGGGTAGCAAAGGGCTTGGGAGAGCAATATAAAATCCTTAGACCTGAAGGATTCCCTCCTGCTTCCTCTAAAGCAGCAAATAATGTTCAGTCAGCCTCATGCCTCTGTAGACCCGTCAGTGGCTCCCTACTGCCCCTCAGTCCACTCCAAAATTCCCCTCTCGACTTCCAGAGCTGCCCCTGACCTGTCCCACTGCGTTCTCACCCAGCTGTCCTCTACACCAGCCCACAGTTCTCTAACCGGTTGTCCCCGCTACTCCTCCTCTAAGAGACCCAAACCCAGGGTCCTTAGAGGCCCAGTTCACTCCTCCCCTGCTTCCCTCCCACACCAGGGCCTGAAAATCATTACCATACTATCAAACGGGGACTCATTCACAAGCTGTGGCATGGGTTTTGTGTGATCATCTGTCCCCACGGGGCCCAGCTCTAGGCCTGACACCCAGACCATGCTCAGCACATGTTAATTGGCTGCTGAGTACCAGACCCAAGGCTCAGTGCAGCCCCTCCTGCCTCCGCCTGAGGACCACTTTGTTCCTTTCCCACACCATCTGGTCCCTCTCTCTCAGGAGGGGGAGAGAGACACATGAGCAAAGGTTCTAAAACAATAGGGTCACTGGGCCCAGTGGCTCATGCCTGTAATCCCAGCACTTTGGGAGGCGGAGGCGAGAGGATTGCCTGAACTCAGGGGTTCAAGACCATCCTGAGCAACTTGGCGAGACCTCATCTCTACAATAAATCAAAAAAATTAGCCAGGTGTGGTGGTACATGCCTGTAGTTCCAGCTACTTGGAAGGCTGAGGTGGCCATGAATGTGCCACTGCACTCCAGCCTGAGTGACAGAGTGAAACTCTGACTCAAAAAAATAAATAAAATAAAACAAAACAACAGGGTATGTGTAATGATGAAGACATGTGCAGGGTGCTATGAGCTCTGATGAAAATGTGTGGACCTGACATGTTTCCCTAGAGATGGAGAGGCAGGATATGATTTGAACGATGGGTAGGGGTTAGTTAGAAGAAACGAGCTGTGAAAGGTACTCCAGGCGGAAGACTCTTCATAAAGATGCAGCCCACTCCCAGCCTCCAAAACACACACACACACACCCTCCCTACCGGATGTAGGTCTCGTTGCGGTTGTACTTCCTCGCCAGGTACCGGGCTGAGCCCCTGTTGGGGATCCTGACCATGGAGATTTCCTTCCCATATCGCGTCAGGTTGCAGGGAGTGGGGCAGAAACACGGGCCCTCGGAGCCCCCACCCAGGGAGTCTGCAACACAGAGGCACCAACTGCAGCGGGAATGGGGTGAAGGGAGGTCCAGAGTCCCCCCAGCAGCAGGGAGGGACATGTCCACACTGAGGGCCTTTACTGGCCAGCCCTGGCACTTCCTAGAGGAGACTGGCTATGGGTTCCCTCCTGAACCAGCTTCAGACTCCCCAAGAAAGTCCCCTCCCACAGGCTTATCCTTCTGCCTCCCAGTCCTCTGCAACAGGCAGGTCCTCATGGCTTGGGGGGTGGGGGCAGAGCCCACCCACCAGAGCTAATCAACTTCATGAGGCCTCAGACACACAAGGATGCCAGGATGATGGATGGACAGACTGATGGGCACACAGACAGAAAAACAAATGGACGGACAAGATTCCCATGCTGGGTGGACTGGGTTTTCTCTCCCTGTCCCTTCATATCACTCCCTAGCCTCCTTGAACTTGCACTTGCCCCAGAGGCTGATCCTTGCCAAAGGCATCACCTAGACTCCCTTGTTCTCTGCTTTGGGTTGGGATTGGCCAGCAGGAGGCCCTGGCAGGGCCAGAGGGCAGAAGGGGAGAGATGCCGGGGTATTTCTTCCCCTGGCTTCCTCACTGCCAGGCTGCAGGTTGGCAGAGGCTGAGTTCCTCCAACCACGCTGCTGTTGGTCAGCCCTCTCAGACAGCCCAGGTCCCACTCTGGGCAGCACAGTGCTCTCCTCCCCTGCCCCTGCAGGCCTGGAGTGAAGGCTCCCCGGTGTGGCCAGCTGTGTGGATTCTGACTGCGCCTGTGGTCCCCTTCCCCCAGCTTATGCATCTCTTCCTTCACTAAACACTCCTCAATCTCCCTTTGACTGCCGCAGTGGCACAGGGGTCAGAGAAGGGCTGGATGTGCGACCCTGCTTCCTAGCCTCCCAAAGCCATTCCTAGGGCCCCAGCACATCTAGATGACTGCAGCGAGGCCCGGCCAGTCCCCAGCTTCAAGTCTCCTCCCCTCCTATTCATTCTCCACATCTCATCAGACTCACCTTCTGAAAATCAGACAGCTTCCGCCTAGCCTGAGGCCTCTGCTGTCTTCCCAGGACCTCCCTCCTCCACTCTCTCCACTCCATCCCATTACTGCCCTCTAGCCACACGGACCTTGCAGTGCCCCAGACAGCACGTTCCTTCTGGCCACAAGTCTTTAACACATGTCTCCTTTTGCACCTGACTGACTCTCACGCATCCTTCAAGCCTCCCCTAATATGTCGTCTCTGGAAATCTTCCTTGCCTTCCCAGGCCTGTAGCACCCCCGAGGTTCCCCCATCTAAGAGCTGACACGCTGTGTGGTGATGCCTGCCCACAGCCCTACGAGGGCAGGGCTCTCGCTCCCACTCTCACCTCCAGCACCCAGCAAGGCTGTACAAGGCTGGAGAACGAACGAATCAGTGAGTGGATGGATGAATGGATGGATGAATTGCAGATCAGACGAGACCTGTGGACAGATGGGGATTGCCTTACCCACCCCAATAGTCAGCAATGCATTTTTCCTGACACCAAGAGAGAAATAATTTCACTTTCTCAGAGAGGGTGAGCTCACTGACTGAACCAAGATGAGATGCCCAGCCCTTCACTCCCAGTCCTGGCTTCTCTGCATCCCCCACAACCCTACTGCCTCAACTTACCCAATCATCTGCACCTGCAGAGGGCCTCAAACCTTCCCTGAATTATGGGATAAGGCTCAAACCCCAGGAAGAAACCTCCAGGGGAGACTGGGGGGAGAGGAGCCAGGACAGTGAGGAGAGGGGTGGACAGAGAGATGACAAGGGTGGTGAGAAAGAGGGGAGAGGGAAGGCAGCACGGACCCAGTGTGTGGTCGGCACACTCGATGTAGATATTTGGCGGGCAGATGGTCTCATTGCCTGAAAGGAGAGGAGATTATTCCTGGAATCTACAATTGCTTACTCTCTCCCCCACCACATGCCCCAAAATGGCCACATACATGCATGAACACCACATATATACACAAATATACATGTCTGCACACACAGATGAACTTATACACACTAGTGCATACATGGATTTGGGGGTGTGGAATCTCACTCTGTCGCCCTGGCTGGAGGGCAGTGGCAAGCTCACGACCATCCCAAAATCAACCTGCTGGGCTCCGGTGATCCTTCCACCTCAGCCTTCCAAGTAGCCAGAACTACAGGCGCACGTTACCATGCCTGGCTAATTTTTTTTATTTTTTGTAGAGACGAGGTCTCGCCAATTTGCCCGGGCTGGTCTCAAACCTATGGGCTCAGGCAATCCTCTCACCTCGGCCTCCCAGAGTACAGTAATTACAGGCTGAGCCACCAAGTCCAGCCCATATATGTATTTTTATGCATATATTTTAATGCATATATGCATGAAAGCATATGCACACACATACACACATTTATATATGTGTGTTGGAGCACAGGCACACAACCCCCACAAATACACAAGCACAGATGTACATAAGCGCATACACACACAAACACATATTAGCATGCACACGAGCATATGCATGCCTGCATTTCCATATGCATGCGTGAAGCCATGTGTAAAATTCCCAACACACACACACACACACACACACACACACACACTCACATGGGTACAGACCTGTGCATGAGAGCAATGCCCTGCCCTTGGGGGCTCTGGAGCCCAGCAGGGTGGCATGGAGGGTGGCTGGGGGTGGGGCACCCACCTGGCATGTGTACCATTCGGCAGTGGCAACGCTGGAGCACGGCTTCCTTTTCACAGCGCAGCCGGCAGGCGGACACGCTGTAGGCTGAGTAGCCCTGGAGCTCGGGCTCCCTGAGCTCGCTCTCTGCCCGGCAGTTGCCCCAAGGCTGGGGCAGATAAGTCAGCTGCAGAGGTGGGGCATGATGAGCTAATGCCCAGGGGTCCCGCCCGGCCCCCCAGTGTCCACAGCCCCATGCAGTCCACCCAGCTGGTGGGCCGTGAGCCTCTGGAGGACAGGTCTGGTCAGTATCCCCCATGAACCCAAAGATCTGGCCCTGTGCCCAACCCAGGGCCCAGCTGGAGGTACTCACCCGCTGTTCCTGGCAGGACACAAAGGTCTGGAAGCCTGGGGACACCCCAAACCCCAGCTGGTGGATGTAGGGCGGCTCCTCTTGACTGTGGATCTGCACCCGGATGCCTGCCTCAAATGACGTCTCATCTGCACAGCAGAGATGGAGACCTCTGGAAACCCACCCCGGGCAGAGGGCCCAGGCCCGAGTCCCCAGGCTGGCCCTTGTCCCTTTCCCGCCTGCGTACTTGTCTCCCTCCAGATGGGCAGGTACTCCTCCTGCTGGATGTCCAGCATGATCTCCAGGCCACTGCCCATGCCCCCTGCCCGGCTGGGCAGTGAGCTCTGAGGATCCGCGTTGAAGGTGTAGCACTTCCCATAGCGAGTATAGACCTGGGGGTGTGGGGCAGGCAGAGAGAGCAGGAGGAGAGATGGAGAGAGGAGCTAAGACAACACCAAGTGTCCCTGTCCCCCACGAGGACCACCAGACCCGCTTAGACACCCAGTCCCATGTCCAGCAGCCGGCTCACAGCCCCACCTCTCCTCTGAGCTCCATCTTTTCTACAGTATGCTCCTTTAGATGATGAAGAGGCATCTCCAGCTTGACAGGCCAATAGCAGAACTCCAGATGCCATCCCAAATCCTACCCCCCCATCACTCCCTCCTCTGAGAAAAGGGTTCCACTATGTCTATCCAGTTTCTCAAGTCAGAGTCCCTGAAATCTCCCTCTCCCTCACCCCATGTCCAATCCAACAGCTAGTCACAGGTTGCTACTGAAATAAATTTAGAGTTGGGCGTGGTAATCGCAGCACTCTGGGAGGCTGAGGGACAGGATTTCCTGAGCCTAGGGGTTCAAGACCAGCCTGGGCAACATGGCAAGACCTCGTCTCTACAATAAATCAAAAAATTAGCCGGGCGTGGTGGCACATGCCCTTAGTTCCAGCTACTTGAAAGGCTGAGCAGAAGGATCGCCTGAGCCCAGCAGGTTGCGGCTATGGTGGCTATGAGCGTGCCACTGCACTCCAGCCTGGGTGACAGAGTGAGACTCTGACTCAAAAAAAAAAAAAAAGAATCCATTCACTTTCCTCCCATCTCCAGAGAGCCCCTTCACCACCATCTCCTCCTAACTGGTCTCACTCTGCCCATTCTTGTTCCCCCACCCCAGCAGCCAGAGTGCTCAGTCCACATTGCTCAGATCCAATCAAGTCACTTGCCAGCTTAAAATCCAACAATGGCTCCTCATTTCCCAGAGAATGAAGTCACGCTCTTTTCCTGGCCTGAGAGTCTCCGTGTGATGTGACCCTTGCTGGTCCTTCATGCTACCCCCCCTCTTCTCTGTGACAAATTCAAACATCTGGACTCCCTTCCTCCTCGGGCTTTTGCTGTTGCTGTTTCCTCTCCTGGAATGTCCGCCTCACACACGCACTCTTGGCATGGCTCGCTGTCCATCATCCAAGCCTCTGCTTAAGTGTCCCACTCATACACCACACACACCCTCGTTCAGTGTCACCCTCCGCTCATCCACCTGCCTGCTGGTTTGCTCCAAGTACTTATCAAGACCTGAGGTGATCTTGTTCATCCACTTGTCTTCTGACCATTGTCCATCCCCCCACCCCCACCCCACGAAGGTGTACGCTGCCCAGGAGCAGTGAGCCTGTCTGGTGTCCCCAGCACCTGGCCCAGCGCGGGGCACAAGAGACGCTTGAATAAGCAGCTACAGCTGCCCAGAAGCCCGGCTCCCTTTCTCGCGGCGGAGAGTTCTCCCGCATGGACAGCAGGTGGCGCCAGTGCCCCGGAGATGGAGACCGAGGCTCCCGCCGGGGGATTTAGCCGCCACCAGGAGTTGCGCAGCGGCAGGGGTGGGGAAGAGGCTGAGGGAGAGGCGGATTCCAGCTCCCCCCTGCCAGGCTCCCCCCGCGGAGACGAGCCCCCGGGTCAAACCCATCACAGGCAGCACCTTCCCTGGGGGCAAGGGGCCGGCGCACTCAATCACTCTCCCGCGCTCCTCCTCCCCTCTCCTCGGGAACATGTCACGCTGGGAGAAGCTGGGAGAAGCGGCGTGAGGCCGCGTGGAAGGAAAAGGGTACCCAGAGTGCCCAGCCTCGGAGGGAGAGCGCAGAAGGGAGGGAGGCTGGATTGTGGGCCCTGAGAACTGAGTCCTCTGGGACATCTTGTGGGGCAGGGTTCAGTCTCCCATCCCCGCTGGGTTGACCACCCTGCTGCAGGGCTCCATCACCCAACTACGCTTCCTTGGATTCCTGAAACAAACATGCCTAGGGAACAAAGCACCTCGGGGTGTACAGAACATGGGGACGTCTGCTGCCATCCCATTTCATCCATCAGCGACTCTAGTATCAGATAGGTTTAATTTTCCCAGTGATTACAGGCAAGGAAACCGCAGCTCAGAGACGTGAAGTGACTTGCTGGTGAGTGGGTGAGGTGGAACTCATCGAGTGACAAGGCTCAGGTTGTTCCCACAATCCACTGCTGGCATCCCCTACCCTAAACCGATGCCTCCCCAGGCCCCCCTGCTGCCTCAGCACCATCTCAGTGAAATGAGACAGGAATGTGCTGGCGCCAGTCCCCTCTTTCTCCTTCCCTGCTGCCCTGTGTCTCTGCGCCTTCCTCACGCTTTCTTCCCGTCTGCTGCCACTCAATTCCTCACCCCTCCCCCCACCCCTTTCCCCCAGCCTCCCTCACTCTTATCAGGTTGACCCCTTCTCCACCCTGTGTCCATCTGGGGGGCAGGAGTGAGTGTCATGGACAGTTGAGGAGCATTCACGCGAAATTCAGGCACCACGTGAAATACTTAACATGCTCTATCTAGTTGGTTCCTCACAATGACCCTGTGAGGTAGGTATTATCATCTCCCTATTCTACAGATGAGGAAATTGAGGCTCAGAGAATTCGGCTGACTTGCCCAGGTCTCTAAGATCAGAGCTTCTCAAGCTCTCATGTGCATATATACCACCAAGGGACCTTTTGAAAGTGCAGATTCTGATTTAGCAGATGTGGGGTGGTGAGTTAGACAAGGCCCATGGACCACACTTTAGGTAGAGGGCTAGATGAGGGGGCAGAAGCCCAGCAAGACAGCCTGACTCTAGACCTGGGCTCTGCTGACAAGTCACTGGAGGTGGGCTGGGTGAGAGATTCCTGGGTCCCTGGGGGTGTGAGGAAGGCAGATGGGAGGAATATGTAAGTATTTGTAGACATTTGAAAGTAGCCGACCTCTTCCTATTTCAGGCCAAGAAGATGCTGGAATCAGCTCTTGCTGACGTGGCCAGTTTTGTGTGTACACTCTAGTTGAGAGGCTAAACAGGGCACAGGCCATGTGGGGTCGCGCAGGGCCCCAGGTTAGGACTGGTCACCCCCTCTGCATCAGCACCCATCGGCGGAGCCCTAACGCCGTGCATGGGATGGACACTCTCCAAGACCAGAAGCCCTATTTCCCCCTGGGTATTCTTGGAGCCCAGGGAGGTTTGCAGAAGGAGGCGTGAGGTGGGGTAAGGAAAGTGAACACTATCAGACGTCCCCACTTTGTGCCAGGTCCTGTGACTGGAGCTTTTGGTTTGTTTTCTCCTTTGAGCCTCCAAGAAACCTACATGAGCTAAGTATTATTGTCCCCTTTAATAATCAGGTATTTGGGAGGCTGAGACAAGAGGATTGCCCATGGGTTTGAGACCAGCCTGGGCAACATGTGGGACCTTGTTTCTACAATTAAAAAAAGAAAATTAGCTGGGCATGGTGGTGCATGCCTGTAGTTCCAGCTGCTTGGAAGGCTGAAGTAGACCGATCGCCTGAGCCCAGCAGGTCGAGGCTGTGGTGGCCGTGAGCGTGGCACTGCACTACAGCCTGGGTGACAGAGTGAGACTCCGACTCAAAAATAACAACAATAGCCGGGCTCAGTGGCTCAGCCTGTAATCCCGCACCTTGGGAGGCTGAGGTGAGTGGATTGCCTGAGTCCGCGGGTTTGAGACATGCCTGGGCAACTTGGTGAGACCTCATCTCTACAATAAATCAAAAGATTGGCCGGGTGTGGTAGCGCGCGCCTGTAGTTCCAGCTACTTGGAAGGCTGAGGTGGAAGGATCACCGGAGCCCAACAGGTCGAGGCTGCGGTGGCCGGGAGCAAACACTGCACTCTAGTCTGGGCGATAGAGTGAGACTCCAACTCAAAAAAATAAATAAATAAAAATAACAACAATAATAATCAGGTAACTGAAGCTCAGAGAAGTAAAGTGACTTGGCTAAGGGCACACAGCAAAATGTCAGAGATGAGAGTCAAACAGAAGTGAACCCTATGTCAAGGCAATGTAGGTGCTTACAGAATCCCTGGTGGGTGTTCAGTGAAGGAACAACTCTTGGTGGCTCCTGACCCTGGGTGGGGCTGGGCCAGACTCCCTACCTGGGACTTCCAACATACATACATAGACACACACTACGTGACACTGAGCCCAGCCCCGTGCAGGACAGAGTGAACGCCCTCAAGGTGGTTGTGCAAAGTAGGGGTGACAAAGGGAGGAGGGGTGGGAGTTGTCCAGGTCTGAGGGATACTCTGCAGGGAATGGACAGGCCAGACTGACAGGACCCGGCTACCTGCACACCCCGGGTCAGGCCCGACCGCTAGGCAGAGCACAGCGTTGCCCAGGAGACGGTCCCTGGGCCAGGCAGGCAGTGGCGGGTGGAGCCGCCAGCTCCTAAGTGGCAGAACTCTGGTGGCAGCACAGGCCACAGCTTCTTCCATGGAGACGGCACGACAGCTCAGCCACAAGGTCCCACAGGCTGTCCACTGCTCCCTCCCCACAGACTGGCCCAGAGGAGGGGGTGTGTACAGGAGCCATCTGGGGCACAGTCACAGAAAGGGGAAGGTCCCGGGTCATGGAGAGTGTCCTGATGGCAGAGGGGCTATCGGCAAACACCCACCCATGGCTCTCTGCCTCTGAGCCCTGTCCCTATCTCATACCCCCACCTCCTCCTTGCTCCAGCCCTGCCTCACTCTCAGCTTTAGTTCACAGGCCCGCCCTCTCAGCCCTAGCCTCCTGAAGCCCCCCTGGACCTTGCTGAACAGCTCCCAGTCAGGACTATGTCTGTGCTGTATGGAGATGCTCAGGTCTCCTCTGCCACCCTCCTTCTGGTCAGCCTCTGCCTGTCCTTCCCTGACCACCTTCCCTTTAGTGCTGGCCTGGACCTGGGCCTGTGTCTGCTTGTCTCTTTAGCCTCTGTTTCCTGATTTCAGTCTGTCTTTTGAGTCTTTCTCTCTCCCACAGCTCATCTGTCCCTGGCCCCTGATCAGTTATGCACCTGGACTCAGTTTCTCTGTCCCCTGACCTCTGTCCGCCTGTCCATCCACCTGGCCTCAGTCCTTCTCTCCCATTGGCCTGGATGACCCTGGCCTTCCTGTACCTTGCTTGCTGCATGTCTATCCCAGTTGTGTCTTCTCTGTCTACCCCTTAGACTGGCTGTCCAGTCTCCGTGTCTTGTCTTCCTCCTAGACTCTTTCCTGGGCCTGAGGTCCCCCCCATCACACCAAGAACCTCTCTTCAGGTGTCCTTCCCCTCTTTCTCCCTAGCCTCTCTCTGGATCTGCCTGAGACAGCAATCAGGGGTGAGAGAGATCCCTCTGGAGCCTGCTTCCCCAAGGAAGAGTGGCTTCTCTCAGACTCAGAGCTCCCTCTATCCACAGCTCCCATTTCTCCAGAAAGCTCTCCCTGGCTGGATGGCCTGCATTCTCCCCAGCCCTCTGCAGCCCCTCATCCTCCCTGCACTCACAGAGCCCACAGGCAATTAGCAGGGCCAAGGCTCAGAGCTGGGGTAGTGGGGAGGGCCCCCACCTCCAGGAGATAAGAAGCCGCCAGGAGCTGCCAAGGCCAGGCTAATCCCAGAGCTAATCTTCATCCTGGGCTTTATCTCCACTGCCTTCTGGGCATCCAGCCTCTGGTCTTGGCACCTCCTCTGCAACTTTTCGGTGGTAGCCCCTTCCTCCCAGTTCCATCAGCTCTGCCCTGATGGGGTCCACCCCCATGTCTCTCACTTAGACATCTCCCACCTGGCATGAACTCTCCTTACCCCCTGCAGTGCCCGGGGGTCCAGAGTGGGCCAGCGGAAAAGGGTGCATCTTCCTCTGCCCTGGACTATGACTAGCACCCCGGGGCAGGACAGATCCCAGGCTCTGACTTTATTCAGGGCTGTCCAGTATCCAGGTTCAAAGTGTCCTCCTTCTCTATCCTCTCCAGGGGCAGAGGAAGGAAGATGGCACCAACCCTGAACACCTGGGGTATCTGCACTGGTCAAAACCTCGAGGTCAGCCGGGCTCGGTGGCTCAGCCTGTAATCCCTCACCTTGGGAGTGGATTGCCTGAGCCCGCGGGTTCGAGACCCACCTAGGCAACCTCATCTCTACAATAAATCAAAAATTAGCCGGGTGTGGTAGCGCACGCCTGTAGTTCCAGCTACTTGGAAGGCTGAGGCGGAAGGATCACTGGAGCCCAGCAGGTCGAGGCTGCGGTGGCCGGGAGCGGTCACTGCACTCCAGTCTGGGCGACAGAGTGAGACTCCAACTCAAAAAA
>CAUYQG010293435.1:0-38785 GCA_963574415.1 Tarsius wallacei | reverse complement strand
CTGCAAATTTCCTATTTTCGAATAAAGTCACATTAATGGGTTCTGCGTGACATGAATTTTGGGAGGACACTACTCAATCCAGTACTTGATGGCTAAATAGAATGTCAAATATGAGATGATCTTAACTTTTTTTTTTTTTTTTTTTTGAGTTGGAGACTAACTCTGTGGCCCAGACTGGAGTGCAGTGGCCACTCCTGGCCACCACAGCCTCGACCTGCTGGGCTCTGGCGATCCTTCTGCCTCAGCCTTCCAAGTAGCTGGAACTACAGGTGCGCGCTACCACGCCCAGCTAATTTTTGATTTATTGTAGAGATGAGGTCTCGCCAAGTTGCCCAGGCGGGTCTCAAACCTGCGGGCTCAGGCAGTCCACTCACCTCAGCCTCCCAAGGCACGGGATTACAGGCTGAACCACTGAGCCCGGTTTGATCTTAACTTTTAAGATGTTGGTATATATCAGGGTTTCTCAGCCTCAGCACTACCGACATTTCGAACACGGTACTTTAGTTTTGAAGAGAGTGTCCTATGCCTTCCAGGATGTTTAGCAGAATTCCTGATCTCTGCCCACTGGATGCCAGTAACATACTCTACTCCCTGAATTAATGACAACCAAAAAAAAGTTTCTAAACATTGCCAAAGGTCTGGGGGGTAGGGGGTGGGGGGGCAAAATAGCTGATGCTGGAGAAACGCTGGTTATATGGACATAAAATGTCATTTTTTCCCCAGAATCTTTTGAAATAACATCATTCTAATTATTGTAATATCATAAGAAAAAGATTGGCAGTAGTGGAAAGTTGCCGGGGGGTATGGGGGAGTGGGAGGCAGGGATGTGGGATTGGCAGTAGTGGGAATCTGCACTTACCTCATTAACAAGGGTACCTGCATAATGAACATTTGTATACCTAACCCCGAATTGTACCCCACATCTTTAAAATAAAAAAATTAAAAGAAAAGAATGTTCTTTAGAGCATCAGGTCTTCAAGCCAGTTGTGTACAAGTCACACGTGATACTTTTAAGTATCAGGGTTGCTTCTATTGTCCTTACAGCATTAACACATTTGAATGCTGCCAACCTAACTCCAGGCAGGATTTCCTGGAAGGCAAGAACCAGGCCTGTCTGGTTCACCCCGGTATCCTCAGGGTCTAGCACAATTGAATAATAATTACAGTCATAGGAATGTATTATTAAGTTCTCTGTATGCATTTTTCATTCACATAGTAAGTGCTCAATAAGTATTTGTAGAATGAATACTCTTTGGCAGAACTGAATACATATATGATTATAAGCTTTTATTTCTGGCATCCTGGAAGGAATAAAATAATATTTGCTAAAGAGAAGGGAATGTCTTCCACTGATTCTCCTCTTTGGCCTAGGAGATATTTTGATCATTTTATAAGCACTGATATGATGATAGCTATAATTAGCAACTTGTGTTGAAGGATATCACCTACCTGCTCTCCTGTGTGCTTTTTATTCTTCTGGTTTGAGGATGCTGTGCTGAACCAGATAGCCATGGTCCTCACCTTTTGTAAAATCCTCTCTGGAGATAGGCTGCATGACACAAATGCTGACCTCTGTCAGGACAGTGGGACACTAGGGGCAACACTAATAATTAAAGTACCATTTGTTCTCCTGCAATAGATCCTTCTTTTATGCCAAGTTATCTACTAGAAATTCTTTTCTAACAGTAACTCATTTTTTTTCTTTTTAGGACCACTGAAGCCAGAAATTACTGTATCCTACATTGCTGTTGCAACAATATTCTTTAACAGTGGACTATCATTAAAAACGGAGGTACTGTCACCAATGGGGGCACATGAAAAGCAGGGAGAAAAATTCAATTTGTACTTCCTTGAAATTTCAGGTTTCTTTCATAAAGCTGTTCATAGCTATAATCTGAAGGCTTTACAGTAACAGAAGAAAACTTGGACTTCAGCAAAGGACTTGAGTTTCATTCCTACATACGCCTATTATAAAAGCTTAATAGTTGAGCAGCATGGACCCTGAGGATGTGGTTCTAATGGGTATGTTTTTAATATGACAACTGAACGGAAGCATCTACTTCAGACGTTCCTGGACTTATGGTGGTAACTCTGTGGGGCCTGCTGTGTTTAGGCATTCTTGAGCTGTTGGTGCTTAGTTTGGTTTTCGTAACTTGTATGGATCATCTTTTGTTCCCAGGACTCATGCTGTTCACGTAATGTTTATTTTACCATAACTTTTAGCTAATTTTTATTTTAAAAACGTATACTCTTCCTCAGCATATCTATTAAATATTAATAGATGTTTTAAGAGAAATGTTGGTATTTTTCATACCAAATCATAATCTATTACACAGACCTATACGACTGATGTTATTTACTGATCCGGATTTCTCTGAATATGGGATTCTCTTGAAGGTAAAGAAATTCAGACATTTTTTACATGAGAGAGAGGAATGTGTAAGATTTACGATTCTCTTTTGACTTTTTTTTTTTTTTTTTTTGAGTCAGGATATCACTTTGTCTCTAAGGCTGGAATGCAGTGGCATAATCATGGCTCATTGCAGCCTCAACCTCTTGGACTTAAGTGAGCCTCCACTCTGGAGTAGCTCAGACTACAAGTGCACACCACTATGCCCAACTAATTTTTTTATTTTCTTGTAGAGACAAGGTCTCAGTGTGTTGCCCAGGCTGGCCTCCTGGCTCAACCAGTCTTCCTGCCTTGGCTTCCCAAAGTGCTGGGATTACAGGCAGGTGTGAGCCATCACCTGGGCTCTTTTGATTTATAATGGAAGAAAAAAAGGAGATAGCCATTTGCTTTTGAAGTAATTACATAGAGTTATCATTGTAACATGCTATTCTTATGTAAAACCGTTTAAATCGAAATATCCTAGATTGCCTTATTGTTTAATATTAATGAGAAAATCTTGCTATAAGGATTTTTTTGGGGGGGGAAATGCCTTTAAAAGTTGAAATTCTGGCTCAGCATTATGTCTTGCCTTTATTTAAGTTTATTTTCTTTTAAGTGTTATTTGAATGAAGACCAAATTTAGTTACCTCTTTCTTAGGTCACCCTGGTAAAAACATAGAAGAAGTATCATTTTACTAATTTTATGAATTGTGTAGCTATGGGGTATAAATCTTTCCATTGGGGGCATTTTTTGATATACATAGGATCATTGTATAGTGGCTACAACTGGTCAATTGTGTTTCAAGAATTCTAAAATTCTTGCTGATTACCCGTTCTTCTAAAAATAACTGACATGGGATGGGATATCCTAAATATTTCCAATTCTAGTTTTTGTAAGCATTATTGATATGAGAGGGCCATGATTAGTGCTTACAGGACACAGGCTTTTCTGTCAACACTCGACTTCTAATACTGGTTCTCCAATGTGGTGCACAGTGATACAGAAAGATACTTGCCACTACTGTAGTGCTGGACTGGTCCTACTTGAAGGTCTTCCTGATGGCCTTGGCTAATGCCTTTGCGAAGCAGCTGCCTTACCCAAGTCCTCTATTTGGGACGTTGCTCTAACTACGTCCCCCGATGGCTGCTTTATGACGATAGCTGTTACTTATACCATGGGAATCTGGCAATGGACTTGGTTTCTCTCACTCCTTAGCCTCTTAATGCTGTTCTGTAAAGCAGCCAATTTGGTGGAATGCAGGAGTTGAAGAAGGAAGAATGTCACAGCTATTAGCATTTCTCTAAGAACTGACTTCTTTTGTAAGCACCTAAGAAACCTTCAGCTTCAACCAGCTAATTTGGATCTAATGATGAAATGCCTTGATCGCATGCTTTATCATGGTGTCTAAGTAGCCATCAAAGCCATTACTTCCATCAAAGGCCCTTTTCAAACAAATACAACATTAAGTTCTTTTCAAAACCATTTAACCTAGATTGCCTCATTGTGTAATATTAAACCACTTCTAAGCCCTGCTGATTTCCTGAGTAATTTAACTTGTAAGTTAGGAGGTAGCAGTCTTTTATTATTTTTTTTCTTTTTAAATCAGGGTTTCACTCTGTTGTCTAGGCTAGAATGCAGTGACATGATCATAGTTGACTATAGCTTTGACCTCTTGGGCTCAGGCGATCCTGCTACCTCACGCTCCCAAGTTCCTACTCTTCTATAGTTCTGACTAGCTGGGATTACAGGTGCACACCGCCACGTCCAGCTAATATTTTGATTTTTTTGTAGAGACAAGGTCTCACTGTTTTGCCCAGGCTTGTCTTGAACTCCTAGGCTCAAGCAATCCTCCCACCTCCACCTTCCAAAGTGCTAGGATTATAGGTGTGAGCCACCAAGCCCAGCCTTATTATTTGTTTGCTATGTAATAATCTAAATTTCAGGGGGGACTACTGTTTGTTTCTCTTAGTAGGTCCTAAAATAGTGTGTTTTTACGCATAGGAAACAGTGAATTATTATTATGATTACGATTGACTTGAGCTTATTTGGAAGCATTTATGTAGTTCCCATTCACATTTGTTTGTTTTATTGTTATTACTTATGTTGATCCCATCCACATTTGTTTATTACTATTATTACTTATACATTGATTTACTAATGTGCATTCTAAAATTTTTTTACTAATTTGTGAAAAGTATAAAGGATGCTGTGCTCATGCAATGCTGAGTCTTCAGTTTTATCACTGTTTATTTAGTTTTTGAAAAACCTGTTGGAATGTTTTCTGAAATTTTGTTGTATTGAAGTGAAATAAGGTCACATTTTAAGTTTATTTTATGTTGAGCTAACTTCAAGTCTGAGGATTTTCATTTAACAGACTGTGGCAGGGCTGATTCATTTAAAGAAGTGCCCAACCAAGTGCTTATGACTCCAGGCACTGTGCTTGGCATCGGGTGATAGAAACGAAGATGAGCAGGAGAGTCAGGCCTTGAAAATGGGTCCTGAGCTGGGCAGAATATGCAGGGGTTTTGTTTTTGTTTTTGTTTTTCCCTAAACAGTTTATGTTTTAATCCCAATAGCTAAAGAGTAAATATGGCAAACTCAACTCTAGGCTCCTGCTGCTTGTTTTAAACCTATGAGCCTAACTCTCAAATAGTGAATCAGATAAACATCAAATCAGAATTAAAGGGGAAGCTGTTATCAAGGAACTATTTCTATGTCCCAGTCAGAGCCCTGGTTTTAAGCAATTCTTGATGCTGTCAGTGAGGCTTTGGTATAATCAGGACATCATGGGGAGTGTCTCCTTAAGTTTATTTTAATGGAATTTGCCCTGTAATACATGTGAATAAACTACATGCCACTCAGAATCAACTTCACAGTTATTCATGATGGCATTTATTTGTCAGTGTGACCTTAAATTCTACACGAGTATTTAGGGAATAATAACTATCTTCAATTCTATAGGGCTTATTTGGTTTTTTTCCTTCCATTGGATATCTTATTTTATGTTTATGGTTATATGAAGAAGATATGGAAAATATATGACACTGAGTTTTTGTGACAGCCTTGAGAAAATCTTTCTTATAAATATCTCCCTAATGTTAAGAGATCCTTCATGGCCCAATGCAATAGGTTGTTGTGACTCATTTTGCTGGATTCTTTGTTGTGTCATCATTCTGAGGCAATGCCAATTTCCAGCTGTCATTTACTAAGCCAGCTAGTATTTTCTAACTGCATTTTAGTTTTATAACTTTTGTCTGTTATAAAAGTGGTATTTACTTGTAGGAAGATTAGAAAGCGTAAAATAACTACTATTAACACTTGTGTGTTTTTTAGTTCTTTTTTTCTTACGCATGTTTTATATATAATATTTTTAAAATAAAATGCTTATTTTAAAAAATAAAATTGTGTATGTAAGTATATGTATATGCATATGTGAAGACCTATACACATATACACACATATAGTCTTGTTATAGTTTTTACATGTAGCATTGTATGATCGTTTTTCATGTAATATATTCGTTATTTAAGTTTTCTTTATTATATTTTATTTAAAATGTTACATTTTATGAACATATGACTTATTTACATAGTTTAGAATCAAAAGGTACAAAATTATGTATGATATACACATGTATATCATGTGTATATATGTTAACATATATATATATCATATATATGATACATATTCCTTTCAACCCTCCACCAGCTTTCTAGTTCTCTTCTTTGGAGGCAACCAATGTTAACAGTTTCTTGGTTGTCTTTCCAGAGATGTTTTGTGCAAAACATACACATGTGCATTCCACCTCCCTACAAATTGTGGTATTTTATATTGTTTGGCACCTTACCTTATTTGCTTAAAAAATATACCTTGTAGATTGTTATATATCAACATATAAAGAACCCTATTTCTCAGCCTGTAATCCTGTGCTTTGGGAGGCTGAGGTAAGTGGATTGCCTGAGCCTGCGGGTTCGAGACCCGCCTGGGCAACTTGGCAAGACCTCATCTCTACAATAAATAAAAAAAAAAAATGAGCTGGGCGTGGTAGCGTGCGCCTGTGGTTCCAGCTACTTGGAAGGCTGAGGCGGAAGGATCTCGGAGCCCAGCAGGTCGAGGCTGCGGTGGCTGGGAGTGGCCACTGCTCTCCAGTCTGAGTGACAGAGTGAGACTCCAACTAAAAAAAAAAAAAAAAGAACCCTATTTCTTTTTATTTGCCAAATAGTATTTCATAGTATGGATGTATCGTGATATATTTTACTTGTCCTCTATTGATGGACATTTAGGTAATTTACAAGGTTTTGCTATTAGAAACATATTGCAAAGGATAACAAAAAAATATGTAATTTCCCATATTTGGGAACATATATGAAGGATAGGTTCCTAGGAGTGGAATTGCTAGGTCAAATGATCTGTGTAATTTAAGTTGTGATAGATATTCCAAGAATGGTGCCGGGTGCTCAGTAAGTGTTTCTTGAATGAAGGAATGAGTTGACAGAGTGCTTTCCATAGGCTATGCTGATTTACACTCCTACTGGTAAAGTAGGAGAGAGGTCCTCTATTTCCACGTACTCATCAACAGTTTTAATAGCTTATGGCACTCAGTTATGCTTTAACTTATTCTCCCACTTTTGGACATTTAAGTTGTTTCCAGTTTTGACTCTAATACTGTGATGATCAATACTGTGTATAAATGTTTGTAACCACTTTTTATATTCTTAGGATAAATGCCAAGACATAAAATTTTAGAGTCCAAGAATGTAAGTTCTATTCTAGTCCTTACTATATATATATTTCCAAATTACTTTTCAGAAAAGTTATGATGTTTTGTATTTCTATGCAAATGCCTTAGTACGTTCTAGCTAGTCATTTTACTATGCTCTTTTTAAAAAATAAAAATACTAATATTTATTTAGTATTTATTAAATGCTCTGAGTATATTTAAATGAGATTTGGTTTTAAAATTGTTGAGAATTCTCTGAACTGCTGGTGCTCAAGTTTTCTCTGGGGTGGAACTTTAAGAATTTTGATTCACTGTGAGGATGGCTTGTTTTTTCTTAGGTCTAATCCAAGGACCTAACGTGGCTTCTGGCAGGCCCAGTGTTTCCCTGTGGTCCTAAATTAGACCCAGATTGCCAGAAATTCTTTAGATGTCATTAGGGATGCCTTGTGACCAAACAGGAAGGAAGGAAGATGGTAGCAACCACTGAGAGAGTGAGTCCACATTAACCAACTGCTTATTAAACTGATAAACTTTGGCTAATGTCTCTAAGTCTGAAGATCTCTTGAACATCCTACTTGAATGAGGGGGGCCATTACAGTTCTATGTTTATAACCAGTGACTCTCTGGCATTTTTGAATATGTCTTAATGATCACTTGCTTATACAAGACTATACTTTTTTCTACTACTTTCTAATTTTGTTTTACTGAATAACCACATGACAAATTCAAATGCAGACATTTGTTAATTTATATATGTTTGAGCCTCAGAGGTCAACAAATTACCCTTTTTTTAGTTGTGAGGCTCATAACGTGTCTGGTTCATCATACTTAACATGTACTTTTTTCCCTCTTGGGGCAGCAGTGTCCTACAATGGAAGAGGCAGGCATAGGTTTGCTAGCATGCCAGAAATGCGTTTAATTCTGAATTTCACTGTATAGTAGCTCTTAACTTCAGTTTCTTCACCAGCAAAATAGGGATAATAATATCCACCTAATGAGGTTGTTATAAAGCTCAAATGATATATATATATAAAGTGACAAGCTCAGATCATGGCACTTGGCTGGTATTCAGTTAATGTTAACAGAGCCTAGAGAGTAGTTTGACGGAGGAAGTAATTTTGAATCAGAGACTGTCATTGAGGGAAACATTTAAAAATATATGATTTGTAGATTCTGTAACATCTTGCCAAATTGAGGCCTTGTAAGTTTTGGTATAATGAATAGAGATTAATTATTTTGTTTAATTGAAATGTGCTAGGTCCTGTTAAAATTATTAAAAATATTCTTTTGTGTGTGTGTGTAGGTGAACATACATGTTTGTTTATGGTGTCAATAATCCTCAAATCTATACTAGTGTAAAGGTAATTAGCTTAGTCTTGGTCCAGAATTTTATAAATCTGAATTGTTAGGGCATATTGTATTTGAGAATTAAATTAGAATTTTTAAGAAATTTTATACAAAAATTTGTAATCATCATGGGTAACTTTTTCTTTTAAATTCTGTCTCATATGCATATACTTATAGCTACAAATTTTAGCTATGAAAAAACCCATAAAATTGAAAACGAACTCATGTGATGTTATTTTAGTAGCAATCTTTTTTCAGAAATAGTATCTTAACCTTTGTTTATTTTGTGTCCTTCATTTTTCTAGGAGCTGACCAGTGCTTTGGTGCATATAAAACTCCATCTTTTTATTCAGATCTTTACACTTGCATTCTTCCCAGCAGCAATATGGCTTTTTCTTCAGCTTTTATCAATCACACCCATCAATGAATGGCTTTTAAAAGGGTATGTTTAAATCTTTTGAAGGGTCCACTTTTAATGGGACATCTCTAGTGACATTATTGTTTCTATGGCAACTATGTACAAAAGGGCTCTGTGTGTTAGCTTATAAGAACATTAAAACACTCCTAACATTATTATTTTCCTTTAAAACAATAGCGTTTAATCAAAGAGATTTATCAAGGAACAGAATCTTAAAATACATCCTCATGCTTTATCTTAAGATTCTAAGATGGACACTCTTCTGGGAATTTTAAAGAGTGGTCTTAGAAGAAAGATGAAAGTGACTAGAGGATGGAAGATCTGTATGCATGTATGGAGTGTGGAATTTTAATTGGTTAGTTTAACTTTGCATTCTGTTTCTTACCAAATGTAAACAGATACTGCCTGAGTATATTTTTAAAATGTGTAAGAAAAAAAACATGCAAATATGTGGGACATTTACTTTTTCACTTGTTCTGTTCATGGTTAACATAGTAGTTAACAGTAGATTTTTATTAAAATCTCTTAAAAACGTTACTATGTTCATTAAAATGATTTAACAATTTATAAAAATTATTTGAAGTGGTTTAAAACTAACCTCATTTTAACATCAGGCTATGTATAATAGTTAAAACATTGAACTTAGATCTCAAAGATTGAGTTCTGACCCTTTTCCTAACATTCTATGTGACTTTGAGCAAAGTTACTTAGTAGTTTTGAACCTCGATTTCCCTCTATATATAATCAGGATAATCATACTTTTCCTGCTTACTAATGATGTTGGAGATACCAGTTGAGATTACTTAGTCATTTGAGATTACTTATCAGTTGAGATTACTTAGTCACTTGAGATTACTTATTCATTTGTTCAAATCATAAATTTAGTTTCTATTATATGCCAAGAATTATTATAGGTATTAGAAAAACAACAGTGAAGTACCAATTAGTTTTGCATATCGGGAAGACTCAGGAGGTGTGATTATCAATAAACAGGTGAGCAAGATGGAGATGAGCAAATATGAGTAAATAGATGAGCAAGATTGAGATAAGTGATGTGGAAAGAGCAAAACAGTGTGAAGTGCTTGAAAATGATTGAGTGGGCAGGCTAGTGGTTAATTTAGATTGCAAAGTTCTGGGAACAGAATGTTCTAGGACAAAGGAACAGAATGTACAAAGACTTGTGTTGTAGGGTCACTAAAGCAACCATCATGGCCAGAGCCTGGTGATGGAAGAATAACATGACTTGGAGGTAGAAATGTAGGAAGAAGCCACATATGTAGAGCCTTACAGACCATAGTGAAGCCTTCCAATTTTATTCCAAGTGCTACAGGAAGCTACTCGAGGGCTTGAAATGAGGGAGCAATGGGCCAGATTTACATTGGTAAGTGATTCTTCTTACTGCTGTGTGAAGAGTAGTAGAGAGGCCTAAGAGAGGTCAACTTGGAGACTAGTGGGGTGAGGTAGCAATACAATAGAGAGATGAGTGGGTGCCAGGTAGGTTTCAAAGTTACAGCTTTCAGAACCAGTGGATGGGAAAAATGTAGAAGGAGAACAGGGTGACTTCCAGTTTTAGGTAGGAGCCACTGGGCAGTTGGTAGCATCATTTACTTAATGGGAGAAATAGGTTAGGAAGAAGGGGAAACCAAGAGTGCTGTTTTGGCCAGGTTGAGTTTGAGAAAATGAACATCTAATTTCACTGAAAGCATAAAATGCCACATAAATATGAGGACATCATTTTAGAGCATAAAATAGTGATGAACCAAAATGGAGCAGCATGTGATTTGTCAGATGAGTGATCTAATCTGTTGAAGAATAAGCAGTTCAGCAAAAGCTGGATACTCTTCAAGTAGAAAGTTCAAAATTGAGGCATTGATGGGAGACAAAGATTAAATGTTTTCTTAGGGCCAACTTGCAGAAAGCCTGAACTACTAGGCTGAAGAGTTTGCATTTGGAGCTATAGATGATGGAGAAAGAGCTTTTTTTTTTGAGTTGGAGTCTCACTCTGATACCCAGGTTGGAGTTCAGTGGCATGGCCACAACTACTGCAGCCTCGACCTGCTGGGCTCAGGTGATCCTTCTGCTTTAGCCTTCCAAGTAGCTTAAACTACAAGCACGCACCACCACGACCAGCTAATTTTTTAACTTATTGTAGAGAGAGGTCTCATCAAGTTGCCCAGGCTGGTCTTGAACTCTTGAGGGCAGGCAATCCTCTCGCCTCAGTCTCCCTTCTCACCTCAGCCTCCCCAAGTGCTGGGTTTATAGATGTGAGCCACCACACATGGCAGAGAAAGAGCTCTTAAAAATGCTAAGCAAGAGAACAACATGTTTTTTAAAAAGTGGTCATTAAGGATGATTAATCTGATAGCATTGTACCGAGTTTATTATTAGAAGAATAGTGCTTGTGATCTCAGCATGCTAAATAAAACAAGTAGACAGTTCTAATTTCAACATGCTAAAGGAGTATATATTCACCCAAGCTCACTTTGCGAAAGCTCTTCCTAGCTCAATTTTTTCTTCCCTTCTCCTCTTCAGGTTAAAAGTATACACTTAATGTTAACTTGAGGGAGTTAGAGACTCCTACCTGAAAATCATGTGTAAGTCATTGAAATAAAGATCTTCTGAACACATGCTCCTTACCTTGCTGTGTTAAAGGGACAGAGTAGAGGGAGAGTAAACATTCAACAGGCATTTGTGAATGTCCACACTTGGGTGAAGACCATCTGTATAGGGATGGTAGCAACAGTCATGGAGAAGAATGAAAAGTTGGTTGTGGGAATGAATTGATTTTTGAGGAACAAGTGAAACCACACATAACTTCAAAGTTTCAAACTGGATCATTAGGAAAAAAATTGGTCCCACTGACAAAAATAGATAAATACAGAGGGGAAATTGATTTTTTAGAAAATATGTAGATATCATTCTAGATATCTATTGTACAACATGGTGAATATATACTGAAAATTGGTAAGAGAGTAGATCTTATATGTTCTCACCACAAAAAAACCCACTTGTGAAGTGATGGATACGTTAATTATTTTAATTCTTGTAATCACTTCACAATATATACATATATAAAATTATGTTGCATATTATAAATATATACAGTATTTGTCAGCTATACCTCAATAAAACTGGAAAAAATAAAATATGTTCATGCAATATTAGGCATGTTTAGTTTGAGGTGACAGCCATAGGCAGCTACAAATTTGGGAATGGTGGTTAGAGCTAAACATGTAAATCTGGAATATTTTTGCAGGTTGAAAATAAGATTGAAAAGAGGGCAGGAAAGCCAGCAAAAAAAACAGAATGAGCTGGTTTAAAAGACAAAAGATGAATTAGGATGATGAAGTACAATGGTAAACATGAAACTAGAGTGCCTTGAGAGGCAAGAATGTAAGCAGAACAAATATGGGGAAAATGATATTGGATGTGGTGACTTGGAGATCATTGGTTACTTTTCAGGTTGCTACTTTTACTAGCAGAGGGGACATAAGTCTCATTCTGGAGGAGTAAAGATAGAATGATCTTTGAGGTCATGAAGGTAGAGCACTCTTTAAAGAAGGTCAACAATGAGTCACAATGAAAAAAATAGCCTTGTATCTTGAGGAGGCAACAGTACTAATTTTGCTGTTAGTTATCTGTACTTGTGTATTTTATCTTCTGCCTCCTTGAAGTCAGGAATAAGTCTTATGCTTTTTCTTTTTATTCCCTCATGTAGGATCCTACCCAGAGAACCATATGTTTTCAATATATATATAATTTGGGATTTTTTTTTTTAAAGATAGGGAGAATTCTGCTTTTTTGTAAATGGAAGAGAAGGGACCAAAAAAGAGAGAAGGACTGAAAACACTAGAAAGATTAAAAATACTGAAAAGATCTGCCCCTAGTATAGGTGGTAGGAGAAATAGAAGACAGAGAAGCTGGATGGGGAGGACTAGATAAGTCTTTGACCCTGGATGCCAGGATAAACGTTTAATCCTAGATAGTTGGCTTTGTGGATTTGGGAAGGTTATTTGATTTTTCTTTTCACTTCTGTTTTCAGTAAAATTAGAATAATAATAATAGCGTTTGTCTTAAATATTTTTGAGGAATAAATGAGTTAGTACACATAAAGTACTAAATAGTATCTACTACAAATATAAATGCTCAGTAAGTATAAGGGGTACCCCCTCAAAAAAAACAGAATTATCTTCTTGGAGGATGATCCCCTTGTAGTACAATCTTCTCCCACTAAGTAAGTGTTCTAGGAACTCACTGGCATCAGTGTACCAGCTAGCATTGTTGTAAGAGGTTGTGTTAGGCTTCAGAGAATTTTTTTTTGGAGATTCTTTCAAGATGTTTGGCCATTTCATGGTGGGTGATTTATGAGAACACTTGCCCACACCAGCTGAGTGTTCAACAGTTTCCGACCCCAAACAGAATGGCCTCTGTGCGCCACCCTCCCTGATCTCACCCCCAAGCAACTTTTGTTTGTTTCACCGGATGAAAGAAGTCCTCAAAGGGAAATGTTTTGCCAATATGAAAGAGTTAAAACAAAAAATGGCAGAAGCACTATAAGGCATCACAACGGATGAGTTTAGAAATTGTTTTGAACAGTGAAAATAGCATCTCCATGAGTGTATTGCATCAATACTTTGAAGGTGACTGGAGTTTAAACATGTAAGAATAAATATGCAATTTTTAATAAATAAAATCTAGGTTTTTTTGCGTTCCCCATCATGTTAGTAATGATGACAGTGGACCATAAGGAAGGCACAGAGAAGGGAGGGGAGTTCATAATAGGACAGGCTACTTTAGTGCCACTTGGGATATTAGACCTTAAAAGAAGACCATGTTGAGTTGAATTAAGCTAGAAGTGTCATAAAACACATTTCTTATATTTCAATCAATATAAGTTTAAACATTTTTATTTTTAATATTTTCTTATATCAGGGCTAATGCAGATTCATTGCATAAAGTTTAGACAATACATTCTTATGAAAATGCAGTTGACACTTAAACAACTCATGGATTAGGAATACCAATCTCTACACAGTTGAAAATACTCATATAATTTTAGACTCCCCCCAAACTTAATTACTAATAGCCTGCTGTTGACCAGAAGCCTTACTGAGAACGTAAATAATCAACTAACACATGTTTTGTATGTTATATGTATTATTTACTGTATTCTTACAATAAAGTAAGCTAGAGAAAAGGAAACGTTATTAGGAAATGTTATTTAGTGGAAGTAGATTATTATAAAGGTCTTAATTCTTGTAGTCTTCACATTGAGTAGGCGAAAGAGGGAGAAAAGGAGTTGATCTTGCTGTCTCAGGTATGGCAGAGGCAGAAGAAAGTCTGTGAATAAGAGGACCTATGCAGTTCTAATCTATGTCGTTCAAGGGTCAACTATAATCTATATTCGTATCCATTCAAAATCTAAGTCTGATATTCTGTGTCTTCTGTGCCTTTTATGACCTTTCCAATTAGTCAGGCCAGCTACCTGCCCTCCCCAGAAGGTATACTCTATACTCTATATGAATTCTGAGCAATATTTTGTGTTTTTAGTACTTATATTTACTACTCATAGCTTCATTTGCTTATCATGAAATTTATTTTCTGTCTTAAACCAAGAGAATAGACTTGTCTTGATCTTGGAGGTATGCACATAATTTAGTGAAAACCAAATTGAGAATATATTCTAGAATTTACTACAGAGTATGAATGCAAGAAATATGTGAGTGTGCCGTGCCTCTTTCTATAACAATATTACATGAAAATGTTTTTTATGAGAACTGCTGTTTTATAGAAAGAAGTCCAAAAATGTAAGCTTTTGTTTTGTTATTTATTTTTGGGCTTTGGAAGTGGTTTTGAAGCTTTAATTTTGCCAAAAGACTTCCTACAAAAGGTATAAGGAAAATATTTCTATGTTACTTGATAATAAACTAAGATTATATACCCTTTCCAAATTATTAACTATTTTGGTTATCTTTTCAAGGACTGCACTCACTGTGACTTGACTGCTTTTTGAATCATATATTAAGAGCTTAAGTAACTTAAAAGATAAAATCACCCAAGCCTATGAAACACAAGATGGGCTTAGAGCCTGTGCATGTATAGCATCTTCTAAGCCATGTTGCTTCATGTAGAATTGTCTGAACTCAACAGGGCATGTGCGTCAACATTCTCATATTTTCATTTGCTCAGCTCTGCTATTTTAGAATGAATATAGTGACAGCTACTTATAATTGGAAAAAAACTATCTATAATTGGATTTCCTTTTCTTTTTCAGTTTACAGACAGTAGGTTGCATGCCTCCGCCTGTATCTTCCGCAGTGATTTTAACCAAGGCAGTTGGTGGAAATGAGGTGAGTCATGGGGAATAACTTATTTAAACCTAAATGTGTGCTGGTTTTCTATTTCGAAGGAGTCATGTTGCAGAAAATTCAAACCGTAGCAGCTTATAAGAGAAGTGGGTGTATTCACGTCTTAGGATGCTGCTAAAATAACTGATCATAATGAGTGGAATTTAGGATTTCAAAGAGAAGACCAAGGGAAATGAATGAAATATAGATAGCAACTTTTTTTTTCTGCCTTAGTGGGAAATTGGGAGATAAAGGACAGAGAAGACCTAAGAAAGAGAATTTTCAGCTAAGACTCACAGACCGAGGACACCCACTGTGGCCATTCCTTAGTTCCAAAAAAATAATGCAACAGAATAAATTGGTGGGAAAAGGTTTTAATATGTGTAATGGCAAGTGAAGACAGTATAAAAAAGAGAAATTGGGCCAGGTTTCTAAGATGAGTTAAAAGAAACTACCCAACTACTAGGGGACTGTGGCAAAAGAATTGTATTTGTATATTGGAATAACAGTTGTCTATTTCAGAAGGTATTTGTAGGTAGTTCTTCCTTACAACTTCATACTGAGGGACTCACCTTTGTGATAACTTATTCCTCCTTCTCTACCTATATTCTGTGATTCAGAAAAAGACACTATTGAAGAAGGGAAGATATATTGAGTTTCCACTTCAGTTTAGTCTTAAGAGTCTGCTTTCTTAGCATCCATTTTCATTTTAATCCACTTTATGCTTTTCAAAACATATTTATTGAGTACCTGCCACAGTCTTTTCTAAATTAGGTTGAGTATCACTGACATATAATAAACTGTATAAATTTAAACAGTTTAATGTTTTGACATAAGTTTACACTTGTGAAGCCATCATCACAATCCAGAATATATCCACCACCCTCAAACGTTTCCTGTGTCCCTTTGACATCCCTTCTGCTCTTCTCAGCCTCCTCTTTTCTAAATAACTGCTGGTTTTTCTGTCACTATAGATTAGTTTGTATTTTCTAGAGTTTTATATGAATATAATGGATCATGCAGTGTGTATTTTTTTTCTTTTCTGGCTTTTTTTACTAGGCATTCTTATCTGTGTTGTATTTATCAGTAGTTCTTTTTATTACTGAATGGTATTATTTTGTGTAGCTATACCACAAATTGTCTATTTATTCACCTGTTGATAAACATTTAGGCAGTTTTTAATTTTTGCTTATAAACATTTATGTGCAAATCTTTAAGTGGACATAAACTCTAATTTCCTTGATAATACCCAGGAGTGGAATGGCCGTATCATCTGATAGATATAAGTTTTAGAGCCTTTCAAACAAGGAAGAATAGTCTTATAAATCTCCTATGAATAGTTTCTGATGTGGACACTTTCTGTATAGTCACTTTCTTCCAAAGTGACTATACAATTTTACATTCCAACCATTAGTGAATGAGAGTTCCAGTGCTCACATCCTAGTCGCTTGGTATTGTCAGTCTTTTAAATTTTTGCCAATCTAATATATGTGTAGTGATAGCTCATTGTGGTTCTAATTTAATTTGTATTTCCTAGTGACTAATAATATCGATCATCTTGTCATGGGCTTTGTTGCCGTTCATATGTCTTCTTTGGTAAAATGTCTATTAAAAAAGTCTCTTGCTCATATTTAAATTATGTGGTTTACTTATCGATGAGCATTGAGAATTTTATATATTCTAGATAGAAGTTCTTCATCTTTGTAAACATTTTTTTCCTAGTGTATGACTTATCATTTCTTATCAGTATCTTTTGAAGAGCAGGATCGTAGTGGAGGCAGTAAAGGTGACTGGGTTTTAGGTGTATTTTGAAGGTACAGGATATGCTGATGAATGGGATGGGGGTGCAAGAGAAACAGAGGGGTCAAGAAAGACTTTAAGGTTTTTGGCTGAGCAGCTGAAAGAATGAGGTTGCTGATATGGTGAAGAGTACTATGTGAGAACAGCTTTGGGGAGTATTAGCCTAGGGAGGATAGGCTATGCTGGGGTCACCAAAAACTCAAAAATCTCAGCAGCTAAACATATGTATTTATTTCTTGCTCATGGTACATGTCCCATGTACCATATGGGAAGGTCTGTTGCCATCCTGAAGGAAGCCTGGTTGATTGGAAGTGCCAGCATCTTATAGGCATACCATCTAGATGGAACACAAAGCAGGGGAAGATCAGAGAACCACAAATGCGCTTTTCACTGTGTAGGCTGGCAGTAATATGGCACATCTGCTCACATTAAATTGGGCAGAATAAGTCATATGGCCTTTCCATGTATTGTCATTCATGTGCTCTGTAGGAGAGAGGAGAACTGGATGTTGGTGAACAAATGTCAGCTGTATGGGTAAATAGGAAGAGTCGTTTTTGTTATTGTTTTGTTTTTGCTGTGTTAAGATGCCTATTATATATCCAAGTGGAAATGCCAACTAAGAATTAGAGATATTAGGTTGGTAGTTCAGGGAGTAGTTTAAACTAAAGATATAAATTAGGGAATCACAGTGAAGAAATGATATCTAAAGCCGAAACTGGATGAGATTACTTTGGGAGAGAGTATAGACATAAAAGAGAAGAGGTTCAAGGACTGAGCTTTGGGTTTCTCCAACATTAAAAGGTCAAGGTAATGAGGAATAACCAACAGAGGAAACAGAGAAATGAGACAGAAGGAAAAACAGGAGAGTATGGTGTAAGGGAAGCCAGGTGTCCTGGAAGCCATGTGGAAAAAAGTGTTTAAAAGAGGGGAGTCTGATTAGCTGTGTAAAATCATGCTGATATATATTGTGTAAGATAAATTCTGAGAATTAATCTTTGAATTATGCTACATAGAGTCATTGGTAACCTGACCAGAGTGGTTTTGGTGGAGCATTAGGGCAAAAGCCTATTTGGAGTGGGCACAAAAACAACAACAAAAAAAAAAATGGGAAGAGAACAATTACAGCCAGGAGGTATAGATGACTGTTTAGAGGTATTTTTCGATAAAAGAGGGAAATGGCGCTGTATTTAGAAGGGGATATAGGGTCAATTTTTTTTTTTTAATGCAGAAATAGTAGCATGTTTCCAACATGACTAGAATGGTACAGTAGAGAGGAAACTATTGATATAGGAGAGAGTGTGTATGCTGGAGTAACATATTTGATGAAACGAGAGAGAATGGTAGGTTATATGACTTTCAGTAGGACCATTAATTCATAATAACAGGAGAGAAGACAGAGTGTGTGGATATAGATGCATGCAACTGGGTCAAAGGGGTGCACTTGGGAGTTCTTTCTTAGTGAAGTAGGAAGCAAGGTCAGCAGCCAAGAGTGATGATGAGGTAGGCAGTATTAATGTTTGAGAAGAGAGGAGAACTGTCTCCTATAATTGCCATTGAGATGAGGAGAGGAATTAACTTGAGAGTGTAGTAGGATTGCCAGGCTACACTGAGAACCCAGCTGGGATCTGTGGACATGCATTTATTGTGAAGCCAGGCATTGTGGCTGTTTGCTCTTCCTGTCTCTTAGTCACATTTAGCTTCTTGATATAGGAATGGAATTGGCAGATAGTTGGATTTAACTATGGGTTCCATTATGCCAGGTAGTTATTTCTTTTTCCCACATAATTGCTGAGATAGAGGAGTTACAGTTGTTTTGAACTAGTGCCCACTATGGTTTTCTTTCTATTTCCTTAAAAGAATTTTAAGAAAGGGTCTCTTTTGGTATATCTAAGGCTTGTGTTCATTGGATTAAAGGTGTCAATTATTTCTAATGGGATTTGAGATAAATGTGATTTACCTAAGTGATTCCCTTAAGAAGCATATAGGCTACAGTGACTTAAAAGTCTAAAAAACCTTTTTGTTTTCAAATGACTTTTGGTAGAAGTTCAAAGTTCACCCATTTGCTTGGCATTAACATACAGCATTAGATTCTTCTAAATGTATTTACTTATTCATTCCCAGTAGATACATTATTTATATTAGTATTGCATGCTAATTATGTAGACTTTAGAAATATCTTCTTTGTTTTCTAAAAGTGTTGGTCTACTTCTTTAAATGTTTATATTATGCAGCTTCGTGATTATCAAGTATTTTTGTAGCCCTGGGGCATAAGATACAACTTTTCATAAATCTTGAAAATAGAGCTTCAGAAATAAAGTTTGCAAAGTTCAGATTGGTCATACCTTCTGATGTGAAATTAATAGACTATTTCATATTTGCATCAGATTATGGGAGAAAATGACCTGCAAGTAAAGGTAGTAGAAAAGCTTAAATTATATATATATATATATATATATATATATATAGAGAGAGAGAGAGAGAGAGAGAGAGAGAGAGAGAGAGAGTCAGAGTCTCACTCTTTTGTCCAGGCTGGAGTACAGTGGTACACTCATGGCCACCACAACCTCCACCTGCTGGGCTCAGGTGATCCTTCCGCCTCAGCCTTCCAAGTAGCTGGAATCACAGGTGCATGCCACTATGCCCAGCTACTTTTTATTTATTTATTTATAGTAGAGACAAGGTCTTACCAAGTTTCCCAGGCTGGACTCAGGCAATCCTCTCTCCTCTGCCTCCCAAGTGCAGGGATTATAGGTGTGAGCCACCGTGCCTGGCAAGTTTAATATTTTTTTAAAGTAATGTTGTTGAGTTGCTTAATATATGCTTTTGTTATAATAAATGTGAGAGAAGATTAAATATTTTGTATAATATATGGCAAGGAATCTAAACTAAGGATGGAAAGTGAATTTGTTGGTACATGTAAATGAAAAAATCCAAAAGCTGGGTCCAGTGTCACATACCATTTGATGAAGGCTCTGACTCTACTCTGTGATTCTCTGCTCTGTCTAGCATATAGTGACTCTGTACTCACATGATTTCAGCATAGTAATAAAGCTTCTGTGACACATTTTCCTGTCCTTTCAAACTGACTATTCTTGGCAGAGTTTATAACATCTATAAAATCTTTTTTCTTCAGGGTTATGTGTTATTAGCTTTTTTACATTTACTTTATGCTCTTGTACTTTTATATGCACTTCTTTATATGTAAACATGTTTAGTATTTGCTGTCATGTGTTAAAGAAAGTGTGTGCACAACATGTTTGTTTTTAATGATGTGAGGATATATGCAGATATAATCATGTTCTTTGAAAATATTCTTTTATTTTTATTTTGCAAAGTTGTTATATAACTTAGGAGAAAACTTTTTTTCTGTTACTTATACACCTTTCATTTTAAATGATTTTCAGTAAAATTATTGGTTAACAAAAGATTTTGTCTGCAATTAAAAGAGTACTGCATCCCTATAAACTCCCAGGTTATACTTGGTCAAGAAGTAACATTATTACTTTTTGTTAAAGTTAAAAAATGATTTCTGTTTTTATAACTTAGGCTATTTTTGTTTCAGTATGCCAACTAGAATTTATAATAATGTTTAGCAGGAGAAGGAATTCAATATATGTGCATATCAATGTTTAAACACTGGAATGCCAGTATATCCTTTAGGCATTTAAATAAGATTATTTAGTGGTATAGCTGACTGACAGTCTTTTGTGGTTTTTAAATTTTAAACTATTTTAATTTAAACACTGGAAACATGGTCAGGTTTTTTATGTAGTTATTTATTCATTTCAGTATTTTAAATGTAATTTTTCAAAACTGTGCAGTTGTGGGGTATGCTGTTGGTCTAACTGGTATTGATTGTGGTTGTATATGTAGATGAGTATATATGGTTGCACTTTCTTTTTTAAGTAATAGAAGAAGTGGTAAGACTTGTTGACTCAATTTTATTGCCAAATATAAAAAGATAGATAACAATGTTTTATATTTTATTCAGTCATGGAAGGCATAGAATAAACACTTCTTTTTTTTTTTTTTCAATTTTAACTCTATTTGAAACAGACAATTCCAGAGACAGAAGGTTAGTCATGACAACAGCTTCTCACTACAACACAAGGGTGGGTGTGGCTCACTGAAGGGACAGGTCCGGGCGCCTCAGAACATAGATACAATTTAAACAGTGGCTAAACTGGTGCAGCTATAAAAACACAAAAAGGAGGTTGGGAAACAGCAAAGTCAACAGGGAAAGAACTTAGTACCCCCTTTGCCAGATACTAACAGTTTTCTGGAACCTCAAAGGCAAGATGGGGAAAAGAGAGGATGTAGGTAGTGGGGCCAGGACTCATGCCCATAGCTCCTCACCTATCTTTTGACCATACACCCCATCCTGCCTGACCCAGGGCCCCCCAGTCTTGGCCTGGCTCTTATGATGGGGGAGAATAAGAGCCGGGAACCCAACTCCAACCTAAGTGAGAAGGTAGTTTTTACCTTGGGAGCTTTGTTCACTGAACTAAAGGGAGGCAGTTACAAAAGAGGGCTAAGCATGTTGACACCCCACTGCTCATGCCAACCTAGGATGGCAGAGAGAGACAAACACATAAACCAAGAGGACAGGCATTTGTACAACAGGAATCTACTCCCTATACTTAGAGGCATTCTCTACCTCTGAGGGAAAGAAAGTATTTGAAGTTTTTAAAAATTGCAGCCCCAAGGGTTGGTGCTTGCAGGGGCAGGTTGAAGGACATGGTGGTGAGAGGGTACCAGCAGCCAATTATCTCACGGGAGGAAAAGAGCGTCTAAGCAGTGTTTTAGGTAAATGGTCCCCTCGAATAAGCACTTCTTCATTGTTTCAAACCATATACATTTGTTTAATTTACATTTTTTCCCCAAATATAAAGTTCTGTGATAAAAAAGTTTTGATTTTTTTCTCCTCTAAAAACCTAGTAAAAGTTTTAAACCTTATGAGACTTGCTGAGAGAATCTTTGTATTTAAATTCAAGTTACTTCTTCCTTACAGAACTACCACAGGGATTTCTTTATAAAAGAATTTTTTTTAAAGAAACTGGACAATTACTCCATGTTTGGAAAGAAAGTTAGTATGAAAAGTTGGTTTCAGTATGAAAGTTGGTTTTCATACTGTTGTTTTAGAAATATTTCATGTCTCTATCATTTATGCTGGTGTTTAGTGAAAAAGCAACAAATGGGTTTGGGAAAGATGTACTATCTTCTTTTATCTCAATATTTCTCCTTCTGCAAGCTGAGAAAGGGAAGGATTCAACTAAAAGCCATTGCCCAAAAATTTGATGTGAATATGAGGTCTTAACTTCCGACTAAAGTTGCAAAGCTATATAGCCTTGCAAAATTTTGAGAGCCTAGGTATTAAAACAAATAAGAGAGAAATATAATTAAGGAATTTCTGCCTTCAAATATCTGAAGGAAAAAAAAGAAAATAAAGACAATAAGCGTCACAATAGATAAAAATCAGGGCAAGGCTAGGAAGGAGTCTGCAATCAGTAGGAGTAATGCTAAACTCTATGTTATCTGTGTTTAAAACTAAGCTGGTCAGAAACAGAAAACCAAATGTCACATGTTCTCACATGTGGGAGTTAAACATTGGGTACACATGGCATAAAGCTGGGAGCAATAGACCCTGGGGAATTAAAACAGGGGTGAGGGGTATAGAGGCAAGGGTTGGAAACTACCTCTTGGGTACCATGCACACTATTTGAGTGATAGGTTCAATGGAAGCCCAAGCCTCACTGTCATACAATACATCCATGTAACAAACCTGCACATGTTCCCCCTGAATCTAAAATAAAACAAACAAACAAACTGAAAAGAAACCCCAAAAATCTAAGCCTGGTCATTTGAACCATAAAAAAACAGGCACCTTTACCATTAACAGCAGTGTACTGATACAGGCACATTATTTATGGTTTTTTTTTGTTTGTTTGTTTCTCAAAATGACTTTCATGGATCACTTGTACTAGCGTTATCTGGGTGATTAGAAAAATAAACTTAAATTCTTTATATCCGCCCTAGACCTATTGAATGAGAAAGTCTGGTGGATAGGCCTTAGGAATCTCCTTTTTAAAATTATGAAATCTTTCACAGCTATAAAACGTGTGTTCAACCACATATATGCAGTTTGGAGCATAATAAATGCTTCTATGTCCACCATCCAGTTTTAAAAGTAGAATATGGCATTTAACCAGTTTTTAAGCATAAATTTAGCTGAAGATATTTTTTCTTACCATAGAGAATAATAAAGACAACACAATGTTATAGGGAAAAAAAATAACCCATAGCAAAGGTTATGGCTGACATTCCTATAACAGATGACAGATTGATAAGAAAAAAAGTATAACAAATTTATTTACCAAAGTTTTATGTGACATGGGAGGTTTCAGAATTGAAGAGCCAGGGAACACTGTGTTTCTATGCTAAGTGTGGTACAAGAAATAGATGGTTGTGGAGAAACACGATTGGACAAAAAGTGGTATTATCTAATGGGCATCCACTGGGGGCAATTTAGTGAGGCCTGTTTTTTTCAGATTCTTTTTTGTGTTGGAAAGATATGTCTTACTTTTCTGTCTCTGTATGGCATGCCTTACACTTCTGGTGATGGGGCAGGATATCTGTCACATGAGGATCTTTAAGGAAGAAGGTAGAAGGTCAGAGAGTGACTTTTATAGTTTCTATTCCTCACCTCAGGGAAGAGGACATCTAGGTTCTATGGACCCGCTCATGGGTAAGAGAAAGAGGGACAGGAGACAGCAGGGCAAGAGAAGCTCAGAGAGATCATCTTGCACCCATGGCCCTTCTGTTGACTTCAGTTCACAAACACTCAGCATGCCAAGGTGCCTTATTTTGGGGTATCATGTCTTGAGCCCTGACAATCTGGTACCTGCCTTTGAGAAACTTGCATTCAATGAGAAAACAGTGTTCAAAAATCTCTATTTCATGTTACAAATCTCACAAAAATAGGAAAAACAGAGTGGAATAGTTTTAGATTGACACTTCTCATTAAATCATTGTTTTTCTATTTTAGTGTAGAAAAAAAATGCACCACAGTTAAGTTCAGCTCCACCTAGCTGTGTGGGACAGTCAGAAGTTCAGATTAAGGAATCTCAACTGTGTTTGCTTTTTGTAGGCATTAGGCTGTTGTTTTGCCCAGTCTAGCATAAAACAGTGTGCTTCTTTTAATGTAAACATAGTTAGCTGGTATTTTAATTAAATTTTATTTCGCAGGTTGAGGGATTTTAGAACCCTTTGATAGACATGTTGAATTCCAAATCCTTTTTTTTGTTGTTGTTTTTTTGAACCAGAGTATCACTCCGTCACTCAGGCTGGAGTGCAGTGGCATGATCATGATGATCACGGCTCATGGCAGCCGCAATCTCCTGGGCTCAGGCCATCCTTCCACCTCAGCATCCCAAGTAGCTGGGACTACAGGCACATACCACCGTGCCCGGCTAATTTTTTAAGTTTTTGTAGAGACGTTGTCTCGCTATGTTGCCCAGGCTGATCTTAAACTCCTAGGCTCAAGCAATCTGTCTGCCTTGGCCTACCAAAGCTGGGATTACAGGCACGAACCACTGCACCCAACTCCAAATACATTTTAAAGAAACATTGTGATTTTGGGTGTAGAAGACAGATAACAAGGAAAAGTATATTTATGTGCATCCGTGTGTGTGTGTATGTGTGTGTGTGTGTGTGTGTGTGTATGTGCTTGTGTGTGTTTATTTGCTTACTTTCATCAATGGGGTTGGTGCCCAAATCTCTCCAAAGAAAATTTAAGAATGTCTCCTGAGCAAAGAAAATTATTACATGTGGTGAACTCTTTAAGTCATAGACGAAGGTCATGGAAGTCTGAGTGTATTTTAAAAAGGTTTCTCTCTGCTTGGAAAGCAAATGAAGTACTCATTACTAACTTTAAATGTATAGCTATGAGATTTGTGCCAGAGGTGAAAGATCAAGATCATCACAGTCCAAGTGGAGACTGAAAGTTCAATTTCTGACTTATGAGCGAGGCATGAAACATTTCAGGGTTATTTTGCATTATCAGTGGGGAGTTGGTCTTGCTAATCCAATGCATGAAGATAAGATTCATTGAAACATTTATAAAGGCAGTTACAGTAGATCTAATCAGCAGAGGGAGAGGACTTGGAGTGAGAAGGAAATCTGATCTGTCAGTCACTGTCTCTGCTTCAGCAATCAGTTGGCCTTTCTGTTCCTTGCCTTTCTCTTCTGTTAAATGGGGTTACTGCTTTGGTTTGCAGTGGAGGGTTAATGGCATCCTTAGAGGCATCTTATATCTGAAAAGGCTGTCAGTGCTAACCTTCTTGCAAGCAGGTGGGTGTGTACTTTTAAGTCTCCAGCCTGGTGCGCTTTCTGGGAAATGGTAACCCATTTCCCTCTTTGACAGATGAAAGAACAGAAGTAATAGCAGCAGCAGCAAGAAATTTTATGTCCTTACTCTTCTACTGTCTTTACCTTTTGGCTTCAGTCTTATCTTCTGGGTCGGATGAGATCTTTTTAGGCACTAGAAAGAGTTGACTATGTTTATTTTAAGCTGCTGTAAAACTTGTTGAAATGTATATGTCCCGAGATTTTTATGTGTAACTTTGAATTTTCTGTTAATCTTATTGCCTTTCAAATTGTCTTCTATTTCCACCTCTTTAACCAAAAGTGTCCTCTTAATGGTTAGCAGTCATTTCTAGTCACCAAATCCAGTGTCCAATCTCAGTTCTCATCCTCCATGACTTTGACACTGTGGTTCTTATCTCCAACTTCCTTCTGCTTCCCTGCCACTAACCTCTCCTGATTCTCTTTCTATAACTCTCATCAGTTTCTTCTTGTCTGGTTCCTTTCTCATTCCAATGGGAATGTCTTCCAGAGACCTGATCAAGTGTTTAGCTGTGTTAAACAAGATTCCTTTTTCTCAGTCATTCTTGCCTCTACAGCCAAGGCCACATGACCCCCACCTTTGGATCTGACTCTGCCTCAAACATTAGGGCCATTTCTGATCTTGGGTGAGAAGTATTTAAATAACTCAGGCTTGATGTACTAATGGCACAACACCACCGCCTTTGCTGTTGGGCCACCTGACCCTGCCCAAAGAATACCCTGCCTTGGAATCAAAGCAGGTGCTTGATTCCTGCTTCTACCATTACTCTCATGAAGCCCTGGACCTCTCTAAGCTTTGGTTTCCTCATCCAAGGAGCAATAATATTTGTGTGCATATTTCACAGGCTTGCTTACAAGGATCTCATGAAGTTGCATGTGGAACTACCTGTAAATTGAGGGAACATGTCAAACAAGGATTAATGTTATCATTGCAGATGTTTGTCACTGATAAAATCACTGGGTTTTCTGAGTCATTACCATTGCTATCTCAAGAATTTGATCTTCTGAGTTCACTCATTTACTCACTTCATTCATTTATTCAAAAATTTGTGTTGAGTGCTTGCTATGCTGCTTCCTGTGTATACGTGGTATATTTATAGAATTTTAAGTTTAGTGAGCAATATAAGACAGATAAACAGTAAATTGCAGTATAAGGTGATTGGTGTTTAAGTTTAATAAAGAAGGTAATTCCAGTTTATTAGTTTGCATTATAGGTTTTATATATATATATATGTATGTATTTTTTTAATTGGGCTCTCACTTTGTTGCCCAGGCTGGAGTGTAGTAGCACAATCACGGCTCATCCTTGACCTCTTAGGCTCAGGCACTCTTTCTGCCTCAGACTACTGAGTAGCTGGGACTACAGGTGTGCACCACCACACCTGACTAATTTTTTTGATTTTTAGTAAAGACAAGGTCTCGCTATGTTGCCTAGGGTCTCAAACTTTTGGGTTTAGGTGATCCTCCCGCTTCAACCTCCCAAAGTGCTGGAATTACAGATGTGAGCCACTGTGCCTGGCCAGGTCCTCAATATTTTTATATGAGTATTTTCCTGTCACAACCTGAAATATTCTTGTCAGATATCCAAGATAACCACTTTGTAAACTAAAAGGCATGGGGAGCTAAACTAGCAATTGACATACTGCTTTGAGAATTTAGAACTAGATAAAGAGCATTGAATAAATTTATAGGGTGTTTCCCCTAAACTGTAAAGCCTGGAAAACCATCCCTGCTCCATTCTAACATACAAAAAAAACAAACCACAAAAACAATTGGGTACCATGTCTGAATTAAATAGTTCTACATAAACACTGAGCATTTGTTATTAATCTAATTAACCCTTTTCAGTATCAGAATGCCTACATGTATTATGAATAACAAAACACTTTTTCAATAAATTGATTTATTTCAATTAGTTACTGTTTAAATATCAGACTTCCTTTTTAGGGAGAAAAAATTGAGAATCAAGCAATGTCCTAGATTAGACATATTTTCCCCTTAAAGCAAGTTCATTTTACTTCCTGTTAAGAGAGCCTGTTGTGGGAATTAATCATAGTTTGTGCACAACAGTGTTCCTCATTTAGTGATCTTTCAGATATGGGCCCTGGGACAGTGTTATTACAAAGTTCAGTCTAATTTCAGTTGCATTAAGTGTGATTTGAAAACAGTACGCTTTCTCAAATAGGCAGATCATAATAGTTTAATTCTGAAAAAACAGTCTAAGAAACTAACTATATGATATAAAGCATTTTACTATATTTGTATCCACTAATCTTTGTTTAAGTGCATAACGGTTTTTTACTTTTGTGACTCTTCTTATCAAGAACAACAGAGACTGATATGCCGTACCTCCTATTTAAGTTTATAATAAGTCTTTGTCAAAATAAGCCATCATAAATACTTATTGCGTTTGTGCTGTTAAATTGTTGGCATGCATTTATTCTTTTTGTGACTCCAAAGTCTGATATTTCCAGTTCCCTAATAATTGTTTAATTACTAACTATTCAGTGCTATCTTTTCATATTTGCTGTTAAAGGTAGGCTACATAGTCACATTTTGATATGAAAACTAAGGATGGTAGTATAATTAAAACAGAATCTACCACACTCAGGTAGTCTACCAAGAGAAACATGAATTCTGTTGGTTTGTTGTCATTTATCTTTTTGTAGATAAGAACAAGCAGAATTTTTATTGCAGGAATTATATAGCTCTCTTAAAAGTTTTATTTTCAAATTGTGTTTGAAAATATGTTAAAGGATTTTAAACAAAGAGCCTACTTTAAGAAATAGTTTGCCTGTGGTTGAAAACAATTTTACAACTTCAGGTTCTTTAATTACAAATTGACCGATAGTGAAAGAGGAAAGGAGTTCATTGAGTTAGAAGCTTCTTTGTGAAATAAAGGAGCCTTTTACTGGTTAGGTGAGAAAAGCCTAATTGCAGGTTTTAGAAAATCTCTTAGAGATGTGAAGAAATGCTAGCATTTTTCTACACTTTTCTGATTTCTGATCGGGAAGGAACAAAAGACTACAGCAGGACGATGGAATAACTCAGTACTGCCATGATGCACAATTCAAGGAGACACTTTTGGGCAATTTCTCTGCCCTGAGTGGATTTAGCAAGCTGCTCCCCTGCGCAGTAGGGGATGACTGCAATCACAATCAGCTCTTGCATCAGAACTGCCAGTGCTTGCCATGTCGTCCCTGTTCTCAGTGCTTTACATGTATTAATTCCTTTAACCCTTATAAGGACCTTTGGAGATAGGTACTATTATTATCCCCATTTTACAAATGAGAAAACCGACACAAAAAGAGGTTAAGAAACTTGTCCAGGTTTACAGAGTATAAAAGTGAGGCTGTAAACATAGGCACTTTGATGTCAATACCTGCGTTCCTCACCTTTCCTTTGCTGCTTTTCTCGGTTAACAGTGGAATAGATTGCCTCAATCCACAGATGTCTTAGTGCCCGAACTACCTAGGTGGGAAAAATAAAGGTTGTCTTCAGAGTAGACCAAAAAGCCGGTAGCTAGGTAAAAAGAAATCATCTCTACGAAGTTGTGAATGTGTTGAGATTTTTGTTTGACAGAGAGCCTCCCTTTAGGAAGCTTTCCCCATCTCTCTACCAGGGCCCTGTGGTATTTACCCCATCAAGGCACATTGAGCCAGAATATTGTAAATGCCTGTGAATTTCACTGAAGCTTTCGTTAGATGGCAGGGAATGTGTGTTTCTTATTTACAGTTATAGCTTCTATGTTTAGTGCAGTATTTGACATATATCAGGGGCACAGTAAATGTATTGGAATAAATTAATTTTTTGGTTTTTTGAGTTGGAGTCTCACTCTGTCGCCCAGACTGGAGTGCAGTGGCCGGGACTTGCTGGGCTCTGGCGATCCTTCCGCCTCAGCCTTCCAGGTAGCCGGAACTACAGGCGCGCGCTACCACGCCTGGCTAATTTTTTTTTTTTTTTAATTGTAGATATGAGGTCTTGCCAAGTTGCCCAGGTGGGTCTCGAACCTGCAGGTTCAGGCAGTTCACTCACCTCAGCCTCCCAAAGTGTGGGATTACAGGCTGAGCCACCGAACCCTGCCTAAATTAATATTTTTTAAAAACTGTCTTTGTTTAGCCTTATAAGTGTCTTGACTTAAATGTATATTTAGATAATAATTCATATTCAGTTAAACTTTGTCCTATGTTAAACTTTTATAGAAAAAATCAAAATACATAACTGACTGTATCTTGTAATATTTTTGCCTCTTACAGTTATTCACACTTATTCTACTTTGTTTATGCATTAGCAACTACAGTAGATTACAGTCGCAATCTCCAAAACAGCTGGCATAATGCCTGGAAGGAAATAGAACTTCTAATGCTTGGAAGGAAATAAAAGATTTCTATAGGGTTGATCTAGCTTGGAAGGAAATAAAAGACTCCTATAGAGCTGATTGTGCATTTTAAAATCTGTTAAGCGAGGAAAAGCAAACAGACATTTTAGTAGCTGAACAGGACTTTTAGTCTGTTTTTTTTCCCCCTTCTTAATTTTAGATGATCTTAAACCACCTAGTCAAATAAATATCTCATGTGAAAAAAATGATTTGGATAATAGAAGATATTAGTAGACACTTGATATCATTTTTTGAACAAATGATGAAGTATAATTTCTTTTCCTTATAAATAGTGGCTTCTTTATGCATGTTTCAGTATTTACAGAATTAAAAAATATTTGAGAAGACTTCTTTAGGCCACCTCTTATTGTGATAAATGCATTTAAAATCATTGTACGTATCTTATGTATAATGCTTTCACCTATGTTTTCTATTGTTAACTTCCCCCAAATTGTATGAAGCAGATAGAACTATATCTGCTTTATATTATCCTGATTTTATAGTTGGGCAAATTAGAATTGAGAGATGAAATGACTTGTTTCAAATCCCACAGGTGGGAACTCATAGATTCCTTGTCCAGGACACTTTCATCTCATTATACACTATCTCAAGCAAAAACAACAAAAACTCCAGAAATCAACCACATAAGATCTAGATCGGCCATGTCCAACCCGTGGCCTGCAGGCTGCATGTGGCCCAGGACAGCTGGTAATGTGGCCCCACAAAATCTTATAACATCATATTTTTTTTAGTGTTTATTTTCTTTGTGTCCCCCTGCATAGTTCCATCTTTGAAGTTCACAATCATGCCTTATTCATGACATCGCTTTTTGGCAGCATGTACATTTGTGAGCAGATGTTTTCAGTTTTAAAGCACACGAAGGGCCGAGTGCAGTGGCTGAAGCCTGCAATCCCAGCACTTTGGGAGGCCGAGGCAAGAGGATTGCCTAAGCTCAGGGGCTTGAGACCAGCCTGGGCAACTTGGTGAAACCTCGTCTCTACAATAAATCAAAAAATAAGCCAGGCATCAGAGAGTGTGCCTGTGGTTTCAGCTACTTGGGAGGCTGATGTGGAAGGATCACCTGAGCCCAGCAGGTCGAGGCTATGGTGGCCGTGAGCATGCCACTGCGCTCCAGCCTGGACAACAGAGTGAGACTCCGACTCAAAAATAATAATAATAAAGCAGACAAAGAGTACAATTTGAACAAACATTTCTGACGAGCACCTTGAGAACTCACTAAGAATTGTGGCCACTTCCATAGAATAAGACATTAATAGATTAGTTTTATAAAAACAAGGTCAAATTTCCCACTAGTTATATATTACTCTCATTTTTCTAAACTTTATAATAAAAAATAAAAGAAGTCTTATTATGTATATACACTAACTATATTATAGAATTTATGTGTGGCCCAGGGAAGCCAAAAGGTTGGACATCTCTGGTCTAGATCTTGTGTTGGTCTAGATCTTCATTCAAGGTGAATGGCTTGAAATATTTCTGAGGAATGACTGTCAGTGTACTTAATATAACTTAAAACTAATTATTAAGCACTTGAACATCATAGGGCTCTGAGTAAAATATTCTGAGGAGTGGAGAGCTGGGGTGCAGAGGCTCAAACCTAGTATGTTTTTACAGAGGTTGGTAATGAAATGGGGGGACATTGGCAGGAACATAAACAACAAGTGAGAATGAATAAGCAAGGAGATAAGTAAAGAGAGGTCTAGGGAGGTCTCTGGAGCTTGAGTCAGACCCGTGAGTCCTGGGTGGAAAGTTGGTTCTCGGAAGTGACAGATTTCCAGGTTCTTTTCTAGTGCTAAGGACAATTTTTTGAAAGTACTTCCCTGTGGGATTAAGATAACCAACTAGCTGGAAAATTCAAGAGAATGTGTCTGGTGGAAGGCACGCTGCTCACAATTAATGTCCTAGGCCCTGGTCAATGGAGCAGACTTACCTGCCTTTGGGTGCAGCAGAGCAGGCTGTCTGAGGGAGCAATTGCAGTTTGGCTGACAATTTGATCAAAACGTTTCTTCCATATGGTGAGTTAGTGGCAGAATTATTACTTTGCTGTGCCCCACAGATACACAATCTAAATGGAATAACCAAACACTTGGGTGGCATGGGTGGACCAGGGGCACAGGACAAGCCTGTGTGGCCAGCATCGTGGCAGTTGTAGAGTTAAAAGGAAAGACTGCCACTGCTTTTGGCATAGGGAAATTCTACATGTCCATCTCAGGAACTCCCATTCCCTGTAGGATGAGAAGACAAAAGCAAAGCTGTGGTCTTCTTCTACACCTCAAACACGAGAGGACGTTTGTCCTGAATTTGTCTTGGTACCACTAATCTGAACTCTACCATAAAGTCAATTTCACTTAGGAAAGCAGTCACAAATATATCTTATTCTAAAAATGTTATACATGGTATCTGTAACTGTAAGATATCATACGCATATTTTATATTTAAAATGTATTTATTTAAATGAAAGGAAAAAATTAATTGCAATGCTGGAAACCCTATTAGCAAGTACCCACTTTCCCCTGGATCCACACTATTGATTATGTTATAGAAAATATTTCCTGGCAATAGATATATGTTGCTTACAGTTAGCTTGTTAAATGATTGAATTAATGTGTGCAAACATGCTTTGAAAATTACAAAACATTCTACAATTATGCTATTGCTATTAAACGACTAGCTTTTAAGACATTTGTAATTGGAAAGTCTATTGGATATAATTGGTGATAAATTAATCATTGCTCTCTGAATAGCTTATTTGAATGACCTACAGTTTCTAGTTGAATACTAAATTGTCTTATTGAGTGTTGTGTAATAAACAACATTCCTTTGGGGATTAGGAGTTAAATGTGACATTTTCCACCTTGGTTTAGAAAACCATAGTTTTATCATGACAAATGAAAACTAAATCAGATTTAGTATTTTCTCGTTCTTTAAGTTGCTTCACACATTTCTTTTCATAAGGCTGGGAGGAGAGAATGCTGTAACAGTCTACTTGATTTTTAAAATCTTCCTCCTTTTTTTAATCTCTGTATTTTAAAAATGTAGACCTCTTTTGTTCTGAGCTTCTTGCCTTCTTTCCTCCTTTTTCCTCCTTTTCTTTCATCATTGTCTCTCCCTAGACTATTCTGGTGAATTTTAGTTCCTTCACTAATAAGGTCTTAACCAAGCTAGACTCTTTAGAGGATCCTGCATGGTCCTCTGGCACCTTTGTTGCAGTTATCAACCTTATCGTCACTGTCATTCTATGGGCATAACTGTTTTTCAGTCCAGAGTAGACTTTCTCTGAGATTTCCAAATCCTGAACCTGGATTTATATGTACTCTCCTATTACTGTGTCTTCTTCCAGAAACCGTCGCAGTTTGTCAGTCTGCCCCAGCAGCAATACTCTCTGAAGGTCCTCTAGGAGAGGGGATTCCTTTGAATACCAGCTCTGTGGATAGCAGGTGTTTCCAGGGTCCACTGGGACTCCCCAAAGCATTCTGCCCTCAGCACCAAGATGTTAGGAAGCTTCCCCCAGACGGGGCGGCCCTGTTATGCTGTGACTGCAGGTCCATTCCAAAGCGTGCTTGTGTTGTCATGCCCCTTTGGGACTCTCTGCTAGATGACTACCTGCTCTTTGAAGTGCTGCTTCCAAAGTCCCTTAAAATGAATCACTGAAGCTTTATTTGGATGTTGTAGAAGACAAGGAGATAGATAGCTAGCAGAGAGGAACTTGTACTGTATCTATAACTCAACAAAATTTCTAGTTACAATCACATGAGATCATCTTAAACTCTCCTGTGTGACTCTACATATAATTTTCCATTTGATCTGAGAGATAGACCCAATAAAAATTTTGTTTGGTTGCGCTAATTTGTACTCTTTACTTCTCTTCCTAATTTTTTTTTCTAGTGGGGGCAGGGGATGGGAGTGGGTTGGTGGAAAATCATTGACTTTATTCCATACCTAAGATTATATTCTAGCCTCCGCATTTGATTCTAAGGGAACAGAATGTTAACTCATTGGAAGGATCTGCCTATATAATTTGTTTAGATAAATACTCAATTCATACTTAAGGATAAAGGAAATTCATCTTATTGCAAGGAATCAAATTCCTTGTGTCAATCTCTTTAATTAAGTATTATTTTCTCAAATTGACCCAATTTAAAGTTTCTTCTTTTCATCATGGTGGTTTATTCATAACACCCACTCTTACGTCGAAATTATGCTAATCTGATACCAGTAATAGTAATGACTTTAGTTTTCTTTTAAAATATATATATATATGTAAATTTTGGGGGGCGTCGGAGTCTCACTCTGTTGCCCAGGCTGGAGTGCAGTGGCACGCTTACAACCACTGCGGCCTCAACCTGCTGGGCTCAGGCGATCCTTCCACCTCAGCCTTCCAAGTAGCTGGAACTACAGGTGTGCACCACCACGCCCGGGTAATTTTTTTGACTTGTTGTAGAGCTGAGGTCTCACCAGGTTGCCCAAGCTGGTCTCGAGCCCTTGGGCTCAGACAGTCCTCTCACCTCTGCCTCCCAAAGTGCTGGGGTTACAGGCGTGAGCCACCACGCTTGGCCTATTTTCCTTTTTTTAAGAAAAAAATATTTATTTACCTATAGTAAATTTTATTTATGATAGTTAATATCTTAGTTAATATATGCGTTAGACACCTTGTTGTCACCCCCTTTTTAAAACAAAATTTTAGTGTCTATAAGATATACAACATGATGTTATGGGACATATATAGATAGTAAAAAGGTTACTAACGTGAAGCAAATTCACATCTTCATCATCTCACAGAAATACCCATTACTTTTTGTTTTAGTGACAAGAAAAGCTAAAATCTACTTATTTAGCATGAATCTCATATACATATAATTTTTTTTCCTATAGTCCCCATGGTGTACATTACATCTCTAGCTGGACTTGTTCATCCTATGTATCTGCTACTTTGTATCCTCTGACCTAGATCTCCCAACTTGCACTCCACCTCTACCCTGCCCCTGGTAACCACTGTTTTGTTCTCTATCCCTGTATATTTGAATTTTTAAAAAATTAGATTGCACTAAATTTTATAAGTGAGATTATACAGTATTTTTCTTTGGATGTCTGGTTTATTTCACTTAGCATAATGTCCTCTAGTCTCATTCACGTTGCAACAAATGGAAAGATCTCATTTTTTTTAAAAGGTTGAATAATAGTCCATGCTATGGAATATTATTTTCATGTCACTCTTATCTATCCATTCATCTGTTGACAGACACTTAGGTTATTATAATATCTTGACTGTTGTGAATACTGTTGCATTAAACATGGTAACGCAGTTATTTTTATGGTGTTTTCATTTCCTTGGGTATATGCCTAGAAGAGGGATTGCTGGGTCTTATGGTAGTTCTATTTTTACTTTATTTAGAAACCTCTATACTGTTTTCCATAATGGTTGTACCAATCTACATTCCCACTAACGGTGCTCAGGAGTTCCATTTTCTCTACACCATCGCCATCATTTGTTATCTTTTAATAATTATCAACTTACCAAGTGTGAGGTGGTATCTCATAGTGGTTTTAATTTACATTTCCTTGATGAGGAATGGTGTTGAGCACCTTTTCATATGTCATCTCTTGGCTGTTTTTATGTCTTCTTTGGAGAAATGTCTATTCAGGTCATTTGCCCCTTTTAAAATTGGATTATTTGTTTATTCACTATTGAGTTGCATGAGATATTTATACATTTTGGATATTAACCCCCTATCAGATATATACGTGTTTGCAAATTTTTTCCCCTATCTATAGGCTGCTGTTCCATTTTGTTGATTGTTTCCTTTGATGTGCAAAAGCTTTTTAGTTTGATCTAGCCTCATTTCTTTATTTTTGCTTTTGTGGTCTGGGCTTTTGATGCAATTTTATCCAAAATATCTAAATATAAAACCCCAAAACAGTTTTATGGTATTAGGTCTTATATTTAGATATTTTATTTATTTTTTAGTTGGTTTTTGTGTAAGATAATGGTCCGATTTCATTCTTTTTCACGTGAAAAATACAGTTTTCCAGCACCATTATTATCCTCTCCCCATTGTATCCTTTGGTGCCCATGTCAAAAATTAGTTAGCAATATATATATAGTTTTATTTTGGGGCTCTCTGTTCTGTTCTACTGGTCTATGTGTCTGTTTTTACACCAGTACCATACTGTTTTGATTACTACCCCCTTGTTTTATATATACATATATTTTTTAAATTTAAATTTAATTTTTTTGGTCAGGTTCTCACTCTCTTGTACAAGCTGGAGTGCAGTGGCATGATCACAGCTCACTGTATCCCCTACCTCCTGGGGTCAGGTAATCCTTTCATCTTGGCCTCCCAAGTAGCTGGGACTACAGTTGTGGGCAACTATGCCCAGCTAATTTTTTGATTTTTTTGTAGAGATGAGGTCTTACTATGTTGCCTAGGCTGGTCTCAAACTCCTGGGCTCAAGTGATCCTCCTGCCTCAGCCTCCCAAAGTGCTGGATTATAGATGTGAGCCACTGCTCTCAGCCATGCAATATATTTTTAAATCAAGAAGTGTGATGCCTCCAACTTTTTTTTTCTTCAGAATTGTTTCAGTTATTCAGGGTCCTTTGTGGTTCTATATAAATTTTAGAGTTGCTTTTTCAATTTCTGTGAAGAATACCATTGAGATTTTGATAGGGATTACATTGAACATGTATATTGTTCTGGGTAGTATGACTATTTCAACAATATTAATTCTTCAGATTCATGAGCATGGAATATCTTTCCTTTTATATGTGTCTTTTTAAATATCATTATTCAATGTTTTATAGTTTTCAATGTACAGCTATTTTATATTTTTGGCTAAATTTATTCCTTGGTGTTTTATTTTTTTGGATGCTATTGTAAATTTGGTTGTTTTCTTGATTTTTTAAATTACATCATGATTTGTGCATTAAAATGCTACTGATTTTTGTATGTTAACTTTGTTTACTGTAATTTTGGTAAATTCATTTATAGTTCTAACAGGTTTTTTTTTTTTTTTAATTCTGTGTTGTTTTTTTTTTTTTTACATATATAATATCACATCAAAAGCCCATATTGCAAAAGCAAAAATATAAATTTATATGTTTGTGCCATCTGCAAATACAGTTTTTTTCTTTCTTTCCAGTTTGGGTGCCTTTTATTTCTTTTTCTTGTTTGATTACTCTTGCTACTACTTCCAGTGGTTTGTTGAATGGAAGTGGGGGTGGGGGGGACATCTTTGTCTTGCACCAGATCTTAGTGGAAAACTTCTAGTTTTTTCCCATTGATTATAATGTTAGATAGGGGTTTAATCACAAGTGCCCTTTATTATGTTGATGAACTTTTCTTATATACTTAAATTGTTTTGAGTGTTTAATCAAGAACAGATGTTGGACTTTGTCAATTCTTTTTTCATATCAACTGAGGTGATCATGTGGTATTTATTTTTTATTCTGTTAATGTGATATATCACATTGAATAATTTGTCTATGTTAAGCCAGTCTTGCATGCCAGGGATAAATCCCACTTGATCATGATATATACACTTTTTTATGTGTTATTGGATTTGGTTTGCTGATATTTATTGAGGATTTTTGTATCAATGTTTATCAGAGATAGATATTGTCCTGTAGTTTTCTTTTTTTTGTGATGACTTTGTCTGGCTTAGATGTCAAGGCTATACTGGCCTTATAAAATGTGTTTAGAAGTATTCCCTCTAGCTCTAGTTTTTGGAAGAGTTTAGGAAGTATTATCAATTCTTTTTTGAATGCTTGGTAGAATTCAGCTGTGAAATTGTTTGGTCTTGGGCTTTTCTTTGTTAAGAGGGTTTTGATTACATCTTTAAATTTTTTGTTTATTATTGATCTGTTCACCCTTTTTATTTCTTCTTGACTCAATTTGTATTTTTCTAAGAATTTATCCATTTTCTCTAGATTATCTTATTTATTGGCATATAATTGTTAATAATAGCCTTGTATGATTTTTTTTTAAAATTTCTGAGACATCTGTTGTAAGTTTTTCTTTCACTTTCATTGTTGATTTTATTTATTTGAGTCTTATCTCTTTTTTTCTTAGACTAGTTAAGGATTTGTCAATTTTGTTTATTTTTTCAAAAAATAACTCTATTTTATTGATTCTTTTCCATGTTTTTAAATTTTCTATTTGATATGTTTCTGTTCTTATTTTTGTGGTTTCCTTTCTTCCACTAATTTTGGGTTTAGTTTTTTCTTTTTTAGTTCCTTGAGTTGTAATGTTAAACTACTTATTTGAGATCCTTCTTCTTTTTTTTAATGTAGGCATTTATTGCTACAAATTTTCCCCTTAGAACTGTTTTTGCTGCATCCCATAGGTTTTGGTATGCTGTGTTTCCATTGCCGTTTATCTCTAGATATTTTGAAATTTCTGTTTTGATTTCTTCTTTGACATGTTGGTTGTTCAGGAGCATGTTGTTTAATTTCTACATATTTGTGATTTTTACAAAATTCTTCTTGTTCTTGATTTCCAATCTCATACCTTTATAATCTGAAATGATACTAGATATGATTTCAGTATTCTTAATTTTGGTAAGACTTGTTTTTTGGACTGATATTGGTCTATTTGGAGAGTGTTCCATGTGTTCTGGAGAAAAATGTATATATTTCTGCTGTTATGTGGAAAGTTCTATATATGTCTGATAAACATATGGTCAATATGCAATTCAAATTCAGTATTTTCTTACTAATTTTCTGTCTGATTGGTCTAGTCATTTTTGAAAGTGGACATTGAAATCCTTTATTATTATATTGCTATCAAATTCTCCCTTCACATCCATTAGTGTTGGGTGCATAAATATTTACCACCGCTAATATCCTCTTGATGAATTGATCTCTTTATCATTTAATAGTGACTTTCAGCCGGGCTCGGTGGCTCAGCCTGTAATCCCGCGCCTTGGGAGGCTGAGGTGAGTGGATTGCCTGAGCCCACAGGTTC